>JAJHSJ010000001.1:121723143-121923143 GCA_021015155.1 Magnolia officinalis
ATCCTTTGAAGCAGCACCAGTTGCTCAACCTCTCATATTTTCGAAGCGCACCAACATTTCAGTCTCTCGTAACTTTGGAAGCAGCACCCAACAGGTCATACCCTCAGAACCTCGCCCTCCAAGGGACACACTCAACTCCATCCTCGGCATATCCAAAAAGTTGAATTCTGAACCTGTCATTCTCCCGATAGGTCTCCCTGACCTAACTCTGCCAACCTTGCAAGGGGCACCCTCAGTTCAGGCCCCGCAATTTCTGATGCCTCACCAACTGGCACATGCCCAGAGGATCCCTCCCCCACTTCAAGGCAAGAAGAAGAAAATCCATGGCCACAGCTAATCAGAACTTGGTGGTACCTCAAGAGATATCACTGAGCCTACCACAAACTGCTCCAGTAATGACCCCTCAGCCTCAAGAACCATTAGTATACTTGGAAGGAAGAGCGGTTCCTTCCTATAACCCGAAAGCAGTCCCATGGCACTACCCAGAATGTGATGAGGTGGGTAATAATGGGAGATACCTCAGGAGAGATAGTCAGAACTCAAAAGAAACTCGGGGAGTTTCATCGGGAACACACAAAACTGACGACGCTGCTTATGACATAGCAGCCCAACTCAAAACTATTCCCGCACAAATATCTATCTGGGAACTCCTATGCACGTCAAGGTCTCATCGGGAAATCTTTGCAAAGACCTTGAACGATGCCCATATCTCTCCTGACGTACCCCCCGAAATGGTGGCAAGTATGATTGGCCAACTTCTCGCACCACAAGCCATCACCTTCTCTGATGATGAACTACCACCTGAGGGTCGTGAGCACAGGCGCTCACTAAACATAGTGGCCCACCACAAGAATTTCAAGATCCCACTTGTGCTCATCGATAATGGATCTAGTCTCAACGTTTGCCCTTTAAGGACTGTTGAACGGTTGGGGATAGAACCGTCCTCCTTCAGACCCAGTACCATGAGTGTTAGAGCTTTCGATAATTCCCGAAGGCAAGTGGAGGCGGAAATCGACCTAGAATTACAAATTGGACCAGACATGACCCTTGTCACATTTCAGGTCATCGATATCCCTGCCTCATTTAACCTTCTCTTGGGGCGGCATGGCTCCATGCTGTTGGAGCCATCCCATCTACCCTCCATCAAAGGGTTAAATTCCCTTCAGGAAATCGAATCATTTCAGTACTGGCTGAGCCAGAAACCATCCCTCCAGTGACGGTCAGTATCCAGAAACTGACATTCCGGTGATTGACATTCAACATACAGAAGGCGACATTCCATATCACAGTTTTGAATTCGAAAAAGTAAACGCAATCGCTAACCCTCGCCCTCTAGCTGCTGAATATGTCATTCCCCCGGCTGAACGATTGGTCTTAAATTACCGTACCAAGTTCCATGAAAAAGGTATGGTAGTAAAACCAGCACATGCCAATGTACAGAGACAGGGACTGGGATATCAGCCGACATTGGAAGATCAGGCTGAAAAGCCAAAAGGGGCCAACTGTTTAAATGCACACCCATCGAGTTTGTCAAAGCTGGGATAGTTCATGAGAACAAAATGATATCTCTTGAGGACCAATTTCAAGCACTTAGACTCGCAAAACAGACTAGACAAGAGTCTATTTGGCCACCAATAAGGTGGGATCAGATCCTCAGGACATCAGAAGAACACACAAAGCCAGGGGCAGAACCCCCAGATCCACCGCATGAGACTAGGGGCATGGAAACAAGCCCACCCGCAAGTGACCCAACACTGGGAAGGTCCTTTGCAGGTAAGGTGGGCCAGAACAGGGAGACATCCATTCAGGGGAATACAGGACAGAAGCAGCCCATCCATTGGGTTGACAAAGGTAAGTGGCTTGCTCTGGATTGGACGGATGTCCAAATCCCGTCCCAAGAATCCGAGAAACAAGAGGAATTTCAGCTCCTGGGCACAGAGGTCGAATCAGATTCTGACTCTGAGCCCAGCCCGGCAGACATCATGGTCATCGAGACAGGTGACCCACGGGAACAGACAGGGCAGATCAGCAAGATCGAAAAGGGAAAAGAGCCAGGATGGTCAGCCATCCCCCAAACAATCGAATCAGCTAGCAAACCACTCGCTAGCACCAGCCTTAAAAAAAAAAAAACGCCAATGTAAATAGCAATTGGTATCCCGAACCAGGACAAGACCAATCATGGTTTGCGACACCGTCCTGTTCAGGATATCTTGGCAACACAAAAACATCAAAAAATCTTTCAAAAACATCATATATTCCTCAAAACCACAAAACAGCAAAAAATCTCTCAAATACAAAAACATCATATATTCCTCAAAATCACAAAACATCAAAAAACTTTCAAAATACAAAAACAATAGAAAAGTTTTCAAAAATCACTGTGCCAAACACTTCTCATGACATGCACGAGTTTGAAGTCGATTCATATGATTTCAATCTAGAATTAGACTTCGAACTCATGGGTTTGGACGAAGCCCCGGATGAGGGAAATGATGATACCGCTCTCGAATTCGAGGATTCCCTCGAAAAATTCGAAACAAAGGCCAATGTTGTGGCAGACGACTTCGAAATTGTGAACTTAGGGTCAATGGAATCCCCCAGGGAAGTGCGTATCGGGAAATCACTTCCCCCAGAATACAAGCAGAAGATGATGGAGTTTCTGAAACCGAGGTTGTCCAACTTTGCCTTCTCTTACGAGGACATGCCAGGGCTCGATGAAGTGTTGGTGGTGCATCATCTGCCAACAAAGCCAGAAATGAAGCCAGTCAAGCAAAAGCTGCGAAGGATGAAGCCAGAATGGGCCCTGAAAATCCGTGATGAAGTCATCAAGCAATACAACGCGGGATTTCTGGTAGTCTCCAACTACCGGAATGGCTCGCAAATATCGTACCAGTTCCAAAAAAGGATGGGAAAGTCAGAATGTGCATCGACTTTAGGGACCTCAACAAAGCAAGCCCTAAAGATGACTTCCCGCTGCCTCATATCGACACACTGGTGGATAATACTGCTGGACACAAGATCTTCTCCTTCATGGACGGTTTCTCCGGTTACAATCAAATCAAGATGGCCGTCGAAGATCGTGAGAAGACTTCCTTCATCACGCCATGGGGAACTTTCTGCTATCGGGTCATGCCTTTTGGATTGAAAAATGCAGGAGCTACGTATCAGCGAGCCATGACTGCCTTGTTTCATGACATGATAAACAAGGAGATGGAAGTTTATGTGGACGACATGATTGTCAAATCTCGCACGATCGAAGGACACTTTGAAGATCTCAAAAAGCTCTTCGACAGGCTGGAAAAGTTCAAGCTCCGCCTCAATCCGCAAAAATGCGTCTTCGGCACAACCGGAGGCAAGCTGTTAGGCTTCATTGTTGGCGAAGAAGGTATCAGGGTGGATGAAACCAAAACCAAAGCTATCATCGAAATGCCACCGCCCAAGACTGAGAAAGAAATTCGGGGATTCCTCGGGCGAATCCAATATATCAGCCGATTCATCGCACAACTCACTCCGGTCTGCGAACCCATATTCAAGCTGTTACGAAAAAACTCTCCAAAAGAATGGAATGATGACTGCCAGACGGCCTTCGATAAAATCAAAAGATATTTGCTAAATCCTCCAGTACTCGTGCCGCCTACCCCAGGTAGGCCACTTCTGTTGTATATCTCTGTCGCAGCGGAAGCAATCGGATGCGTCCTCGGCCAACACGATGATACGGGAAGAAAGGAGCAAGCGATCTACTATCTAAGCCGACGGTTTACAAGCTACGAAGCCAAATATTCCAGCTTAGAAAAGACATGCCTCGCCCTAGTTTGGGCAACACAACGGCTAAGGCAGTACATGATCGCTCACCCGATACTTCTGCTCGCTCGCATGGATCCGTTGAAATACTTGTTCGAAAAACCAGCACTGACGGGCAGGATCGCAAAATGGCAGCTACTGCTTTCTGAGTTTGACATCACATATGTCACCCAGAAGGCAATCAAGGGGCAAGCACTGGCCGATCATTTAGCAGCACACTCCCTGCCCAACTACCAACCTCTGAAGACCTTCTTCCCCGACGAGGACATCCTCCAGATCGAGGGAGAAGAGGAAAGAAAGGCAGGAGAATGGACACTCTTCTTCGACGGAGCCGCAAACTCGAAGGGGAGTGGAGTAGGCGCCATACTCTACTCCCCCGAAGACGTCCCAGTTCCTATATCCAGAAGACTAGCATTCCAGTGCACCAACAATGTAGCTGAATATGAGGCATGCATCGCCGGTCTGAGAGAAGCCATCATCCTCAACGTAAAAAAGTTACGAGTCTTCGGAGATTCGCAACTCATCATCAATCAGATAAATGGCGACTGGAAGACCAAGGATGAGAAGCTGATTCCTTATCACGTCTATCTGGAGAATTTGATCGAAGAATTCGAGGAGATCACGTTCTCTTACATGCCTCGGGTCAAGAACCAGTTCGCGGACGCTCTAGCTACCCTCGCTTCAATGTTGGAAATCCCAAAAGGAGTAGCTGAATGGGAACTCACTGTCGAACTCCAGGAGGAACCTGCATTCTGCCTACAAATCGAAGAAGCTGAACTTGCCCCAAATGATCAGCCATGGTACACAGACATCAAAAAATACCTCGAACATCAGAAGTACCCAGAAGGAGCGGCTCTGCCTGATCGCCGCACAATACAAAGACTAGCAGCTCAGTTCGTGATCACTGGGGGAATCCTCTACAAGCGATCCTTCAATCAAGTCCTTCTCCGCTGTGTGGATGAGACAGAGGCAGCCCAGATCATGTCAGAAATCCACGAAGGACTGTGCGGCCCACATATGAATGGACACATGATGGCAAAGAAGATCCTACGACTCGGCTACTACTGGCTTACAATGGAAACAGATTGCTGCAAGCACGTCAGGAGATGCTTCAAGTGTCAGGAGCACGCAAACCAGATCCATGCACCTGCCTCCGAACTCTACAACTTGACGGCTCCATGGCCCTTCTCTGTATGGGGACTCGACATCGTAGGCAAGATCAACCCTAAAGCTTCAAATGGGCATGAATATATCCTGGTAGCAGTAGATTACTTCACCAAATGGATAGAAGCAGCATCCTATACCACTATTGCAGCATCTCATGTGGTCAAATTCATAAAGAATAACATCATCAGCCGATATGGGGTCCCTCACGCCATTATCACTGACAATGGAACTCCGTTTGTCAACAAAAGGATGGGCGATTTCCTCGACAAGTTTAAAATTCAACGCCATCGGTCAAGCCCCTACCGTCCTCAAATGAATGGTGGAGTGGAAGCCGCAAACAAGACTGTCATCCGCATACTCGAAAAGATGGTGAAGACATATCGTGACTGGTCAGAAATGCTTCCTTATGCACTCTGGGCTTATCGCACGTCTGTACGGTCTGCTACAGGCACAACTCCATATGAGCTCGTTTACGGAATGGAAGCAGTGCTACCAGTCGAAATCGAAATCCCCTCACTGCGGATACTGCTGGAAAGTGAAGTCGAGGAAGGCGAGTGGCAACAAGCAAGGTACGATCAACTGCATCTGGCAGATGAAAAGCGCATGCGAGCGCTAAGCCACTCCCAATGCTATCAAAGAAGGATCGCTCGAGCTTACAACAAGAGAGTCCGAAAGAGAAGTTTCAAAGTCGGTGACATGGTCATGAAACGTATCCTGCCGCCTCATTTGCCAGATCCCAGAGGAAAATTCAAACCATTGTGGGATGGACCACTGATCATTCGGGAAGTACTCCCAGGAGGTGCTCTTCGGCTCACCAATCTGAAAGGCGAGGATCTTCCCGAGCCCATCAACGCCGACAATGTGAAAATCTATCACGGGTAACCCTACCGAATCTTGTCAATGATTACAATCGAAAGGCTGCATTTCTCACCTCCTTACCAAAAACTGTATATACCCTTTCCAGAAACACCTATCATACCCCAAAAAAAAAAAGAAAGGAAGAAAACAAAACAAAAAAAAAGAAAGAAAAAGACAAAAAGAAACCTCAACAAAAATTTCAAAAAAACAAAAAAAAAAGAGAAAACAAAAGAACCCATTCCACATCCCTAGTAATCTATCCCCGAGTAATTTCAAGCAGCTTACAATTGTGATCAAAGACAACGACAGGCAGGTAGCCAATCGGCCGGCTATGAAGGAAGTTCTCTTCATTACTCCTAGCACTAAAAAAAAAAAAAAAAAAAGAATAAAGGCATGCCTAAGCAAAACGGGCGAGTTGAAAACCTGAAAAGGCGGCTCGAGTAAAAACAGCGGGCATGTAGCGGACTTGGTGAAAACCTGAAAGGGCGCCAAGGGTAAAAATAGCACAAGCTGCCAAGGGGCAGGCAAGATCAAAGACCCGGGACGTAGTGAAAATCCGAAAGGACACTACGGGCAAAAATGACGGGAAAAGTCGGACGTAGCGAAAACCTGAGAGGGCGCTACGGGTAAAAATGACAAGAAACAAAAAAAAAACTAAAATAAAAGTGCAGGAACAGAAGAAGCCGAGGTAGCAAACGTCACAACGAGATACAAAGAAGGATCAGCTTCAGATCAGTACTCTATCAGATGCTGCTCAAATCTAGGGGAAGCAATCCTGGACACCTTCTCAGGGAATCAAGACCCCAAGGAACACAGTCTAGAATACTGTATACAACGTGGGCTGAGCCCAAGATTCTGATCCCTATTAGTCCAAAGCACAAATCCAAACATGAGCAAACATGGCATAAACAAAACATTTCATTTTTAAAAAACTATCTTGCCTAGTACATTGTCTTCCCCTTTCATTTTTCAAAAAAAACAAAATCCTCTGTGCATATAAAATAAGCAGTCAATTAACAACAGAAATTGCAGGTAAGCTCCTACCTCTCATATGCCAACAATCTCTCCCTGAGTCTCTCTATCTCCATGCGCAGGTAGAAGATCTCATCCCTGTCCAGACGATGTGTCGCAAGCATGCTCTCATCATACCGCCGCCCTACGGCAAGTCGGCGGGCCATATCCTCACATGAATGGCGAAGCACAGCAATCTCACTAATCAGGTGGCCATGTGTAGCTAGCAGAAATGAAGGATCGATAAAGGGCCGCTCCTCAAAGGCCTCAAAAGAATCAATCACACAGGAGGAAGAAGTAGCAGTGTCACCTATCATGTCCTGATCCGCGGCCTCATCTGCTAAATGCCAGCCTGGGACCTGACGATACAATGACTGTTCTGCCACCCATCGCTGGTATGGTACCGTCGCCATAGGAGGAGCCCAAGACTCAAAGCCCAGAGCCGTCGCGTCCAGAGAACCCTGCCAAGAAATCCGGACTCGCCTATATAAAGACGTCAAATCAGATGGAAGAGACGAATGCCCAAATCCAGAAAAGGCGAACTCTGGGATATCCTGCCAGAAACCGAACTGGCGAAGGAAGCGTACGGGATGATAGGAGCAGCATCCCCGAAGGCCGAGCAACAACAAAGGAGTGCGAGCCGCACTACAGAGCAGGGGCGCTCGACAAAGCCAGGTAGCTTCCCAACTGATCTCCCATCCTCGAAGCTCAGAAAACATGCGGCGATACAATGACTCCATGGCCTCAGCGCCACACGGAAGATCGTCGAGTAACAAGCGCAGCACGTCATTACGACGAGAATCAGGAAATGCAAGCACAGGAGTCATGTACAAATGTTCCCATAACCATACCTGGGAAAAGTTTAAATTAAGCTCAAATCTCAAAAATGGGATACAAGAGAAAGTGGCATAAGAACAGAAAGTACCTGAAGAAACGAGCAGCAGCCTCTGAGGATGCGGGTATGCCCAAGAGAGCACTCAGTCAACCCCAAGAAAAGCTCGGCCAACACCACCGAAACAATGCTCCTGCGATAAAGGACACATCGAAAGGCATCCAGCAAAACTACCAGCGACGATCGTCTCCATCCCGAAAAGAGCAGCTCAGCCAAGGTACAAAATATCAGTGCATTCAGGCACTGAAGCTGACGATCAGATCCAGGCCTCCCACGGCTAGTAGAGCAACGGTCATATAAAATCTCCAGAGAAAGCTCACCAACCCCTCCCTCTGCAGTAGGAAGATCAACGGGAAATCCAAACCAGGCAACCAGATCAGAAGGGCGAACCGACTCTGACAAAGGAATGTATGCCTCCCGGGCCAGAAGAAGGCCTGACAGGCGCGCAAACTCCTCCAATGATGGACCCAGCTCCAGATCATTAAAAGAAAACAGGTTCAGGGATGGTACCCAGTCGTACGATGCCGCACTCAGCAGTCGCCAGTCTAAGCGAACTCGGTGAAAGTGAAGAACCTCTCGAAAGCCCAAAGAGTCCAACTCGAAGATCTCGGACTCGGTCAAACTGTCAATCCAGATATGTAATCGCTCAGAACAGGTGCCACGTGGCTGCAGTCGACAAGTCCGAACGGGCACGCCCTCAACAATCTGAATCCCTGGATCAGTCAATGAGTCATCAAAAATGGGCATGCCCTCATCTAAGAGATCGATCTCGTGATGGTGGAAGAAACCAGATGCGCCCATCGCATCTCGCAGTGTATCCCGAAAAGCCTCAACAGGAGGACCTGAACCCCCGACAACTGCTAAATCGGGAGGTGTCTGAAATGAAGAAGCCCCAATAGCTGCAACATCTGGAGCATCCCAGTGGCACATAAGAGGTACATCCTGTACGATAATAGGAGCTGACTGTCCAACCATCGCCTCGAAATCCGCTCCAAAAATCTGACTCAGGCCGCCTGTCGGAAGTCCACTGTCTACCAGATTCAAGCCATCCACACCGATCATCCCATCCATCAAACCATCCACACCATCCATAGTGATCCCCCCACCCTCAAGCCATCCACACCGATCATCACATCCATCAAACCATCCACACCATCCATAGTGATCCCCCCATCCATCAAGTCATCCACACCAATCATCCCATCCATCAAACCATCCACACCATCCATAGTGATCCCCCCATCCATCAAGCCATCCACACCGATCATCCCATCCATCAAGCCATCCACACCATCCATGGTGATCCTCCCACCCATCAACCCATCCACACCACCCATAGCCATCCCTTCATCCATCAAGCCATCCATGGAGATCCTCCCATCCATCAATCCATCCACACCACCCATAGCCATCCCTCCATCAATCAAACCATCTAATCCCATCAGCCCACTAGTAGGAAAAGAATCCAAGCCATAAATGATATCCATTCCTTCAAGAGGGCCCATCACTTCTCCATCTACCCTCATCAATCCACCCATAAATCCCTCATCATTTATGGAACTACCCACCTTTTCACCATCAATAGACCCACCTAACCCATCATCATGATTGGCCATGATGGATTAGAAAAGGAGAAAAAGAACAAATGATGGATGAGGACAAGGAAGAAACGACAAAATGGAGACAAAAAGAATGATCAGAGGCCGGACGGACGGGAATACCGGAGGAAGGGACAAAAAGAATGAACAGGGAAGAACGAGGCTCGCTGGAAGAAAAGATGGAAGAGGGCGGCAATCGGATTACCGCTAGCGGCACTCGGAGTACCGTTCCGGTACAGAGGTGTCATCGCTGCAACGCTGCAGCACCTGACAGAGCGAGCAGGACTGACAGTGTCAACGGCGGCAGACCGATTACCGCCGGCGGCAGTCCGATTACCGCCGGCGGCAATCGGATTACCACCCCGGCCCAGTGCCAAATGCAGTTCGGATCAGATCCACTCCCAAGGGAAAGGAACAAGTAATTTGCTTCTGTGGGCCTAACTGGATAAATGCAACTGTGAGAGCATAAGACAGTGCTGAACAAACTGGAATTTTATATCAAAAGAAGTGGATTACACAGTTGATGAACTAATCGTCATCTGGGAAAAAGGCATCATTATCTTTGCCATGAAAATGTGGTCCCAAGATCCCTCCTCCAGCAAAACGAGCGCCACCGCCAGGAGCATAACCGGACTGAAGAATCGGACCCATGCCATACTGCTCAGTCCAAGAGCTGTATTCTCTGTCCGGATCGACAAAGGCGCTGGCCTCGTAGCCCTCCAAAGCAGCGGCCAACTCCCTCTGCGGCACAGATCTCCAGTCAGATGGTCCAGATGGTGGACTAAGCGGGACCAAAGGGCTGCCAGTCAGCTGCCAAAAAAGTCTCTCTCCGAGATACCATTTGGTCACCCGCGGGTCCTCCAGGATGCGGCGACGTCGAGAGGCCTGGAAAGCCTCCTGTGCACCAGGAGTGAAAGCTGCGTTCGACTGAAGATATGGCCGAGTATGAAACTACAAAAGGGGGGAAAGGGCAAAAGATTGTCAGACATGCAGAAAACAAGATATGGGCAATATAGGGCAAGACAGGTTACTCACATCGTCAGGAACGAGGGCATCAACATTCGACCTCCAAGCCAGATCAGAAAACAAACGTGTACGGCTGCGGTTATCCTTGTACCACAGCATCATGCGCGGGAATGGAGGCGAATGATTGATCAAGGTGGGCGCCAGATGAGGAAAGTGGTCAAAAAAGCAAACCTGCGTCGCACCAAATCAGAGAAGACACACCGGAACTGTCCTCAAGGAAAATACTACAGAAAGGATCTCGAGAAAGTACCTCAATGACTGGGTAAAAACCAGTCAAGGAGCGGCTGATGCAGCGGCTGGCCTTGTCCAGCCCTTCGTACAAATGCGCCAGGAGGGCTGCATTCCAGTTGTACGGTATGGGAAAGGTGATATCTGCCACGAGCGACAACAGACGGGAACTCACTAATTCGTTCCCGTGGCAGAAGACCATCGCTCCCATGGTGTATAAAATCAAGGCCCGCGCTTTTATTACTGCTGCAGCCTCAGTTTCAGGGATGCGTCTTGCAAAATTTGAAGAAAGCCACAGGAGTCTAAATCGATGTCCTGAAAATTCTGTGGCGTCTGGCATCATCCCTAGCAGCTCCATCCAGTCATCCTCTGTAGGTACTGGAAGATCCTCCTCAAAAGGCACAGATCCACCATCATATCTGAGACCCAGCTGCATGTATATGTCATATGGGGTGATCCCCCACTCTCCAAAAGGCAGCTGAAATGTGTGTGTCTCAGGGTGCCATCGCTCAGTCAAAGCAGATAGGAGCGACATGTTCGTCTTACTTAGACGGACCCGGAAAAGATGGGCGAAAGGAGTGCGCTCCAAAACCTCGAAGAACAAAGGCTGAGGGTCCTGAAACCAGTCAGGCCAATGTTTTCTGACCCCACGCCCTCTAAGGATCGCAGGCGCACCACCTTCCCGAGCTACGTCAGAAAGATGCCTGCCTTCCCGTGGCACAAAACAAGGGTCAGTTGAACGCTGAGACGGACCAGCATCGTTCCTACCTCGACGAGGCATACTGCACAGGCAAAACCCACAGGTAAGCCCATACCTTAAAAGAGTCATCTCAAAAAGCCCACTTTCAAGGACAATCTTAAAAAAAAAAAAAAAAAGAGGAGAAAAGAGGGCCCATGGTGAAAAGCCCATCTCGGAGGCCCATGTCAACAAACCCACCTTCAAAAGCCCGTTTTCCAAAATAACCTATTCCAAGGCTTAAATCCCTCCAAAACCAAAGGCCCGCCCAAAGATCAAGGTCCATTCTAAAGAAAATGAGGGAGGGACCATTTCAACAAATCCATACATCATTCAGATCACCCATCCAACGGTCTAGATCATCCATACATGGCCAAGATCATCCATCCATGATCTAGATCGTCCAGACCATCCATCCATGATCCAGACCATTCAAATCATCCATCCAACGGTCTAGATCATCCATACATGGCCAAGATCATCCATCCATGATCTAGATCATCCAGATCATCCATCCAACGGTCTAGATCATTCATACATGGCCCAGATCATCCATCCATGATCTAGATCGTCCAGACCATCCATCCATGATCCAGACCATTCAAATCATCCATCCAACGGTCTAGATCATCCATACATGGCCAAGATCATCCATCCATGATCTAGATCATCCAGATCATCCATCCAACGGTCTAGATCATTCATACATGGCCCAGATCATCCATCCATGATCTAGATCGTCCAGACCATCCATCCATGATCCAGATCATTCAAATCATCCATCCAACGGTCTAGATCATTCATACATGGCCCAGATCATCCATCCATGATCTAGATCGTCCAGACCATCCATCCATGATCCAGACCATTCAAATCATCCATCCAACGGTCTAGATCATCCATACATGGCCAAGATCATCCATCCATGATCTAGATCATCCAGATCATCCATCCAACGGTCTAGATCATTCATACATGGCCCAGATCATCCATCCATGATCTAGATCGTCCAGATCATCCATCCATGATCCAGATCATTCAAATCATCCATCCAACGGTCCAGATCATCCATACATGGCCAAGATCATCCATCCATGATCTAGATCGTCCAGACCATCCATCCATGATCCAAACCATTCAAATCATCCATCCAACGGTCTAGATCACCCATACTTGGCCTAGATCATCCATCCATCCATATGTGGCCCAAATCAACGGTCCAGATCATCCATCCATGATCAGATCATTCAATCAACGGTCCGGATCGTCTATCATCCGTCCAACTATACATGACCCAAATCCATCCACCCATCCAACGGACCAGATCGTCCCAAAAAAAAAAAACAAAAAAAAAAGATTAGATCAAATAAAAGGTGGGGCCCCCTTTCTTATCACACCCCACTCAAGCAAATAAACAAAAAAAACAAAAAAACAAAAAAAATATGTACAGCCAGCAACATGGATACAAAAAAATATATAATAATAATATGCGAAATAAAATAAATTATGCCAAGTCCTGCAAAGATCAAAACTGATCAATGGTCCTGATCAGGGTCCTCCCAAAACTTCAAAAAAAAAAAAAAGAAGAAAAGAAAGAGTGCAAGATCTCTTCAAGAGGATGGCCCGCCAAAAGCCTAAGGAAGATCCAACGGCCAAAAAATACCTGAAATCAAAAGCAAAAAGGGCAATGGACCCAACAAGATTTGCTCCAGGGACCACAAATGCGTCCCTGGACGATCGGGCGGGCAAACTAAATGGAAGAGGGGCTGCACCGGACGGACCAGCGAAAGAAAACGGACCAGCGGTCCATCGGACGGACCGGCGGTAGCCGGATTACCGCCGGCGGCAGTCCGACTGCCGCCGCCGACAATCTGACATCGGGCAGCGTGCTGTCCCCCATGCTCACCTCTTGCAACCGGTCCTTCCTTTGGACCGGTGGATAAAACCCAAAAAATTTTCGAAAACAGACTTCTGTTTCTTTTAAAGGCTTAAACAGGTCTTCAAAAATTCCAAAATTAAACCTATGATTTCCTAAAGCCTCCAAAATGTCCCAAAAAATTTTAAGAATAAACTCCAGTTCTTCTAAAACCTCCAAAAAAGGTCCCAAAATTTCCAAAAAACCCAAAAAAATCCCAAAATTTTCCAAAAGGTCCCAAAAATTCCAAAAAATCCCAAAAAATTCCAAAAAATCCCAAAAATTCCAAAAAAATTCCAAAAATCCCAAAAATTCCAAAAAAATCCCAAAAATTCCAAAAAAAAAAAAAAAAAAAAAAAAATCCAAAAATTCCAAAAATTCCAAAAAAAAAAAAATCCTAAAATTCCAAGAAATCCCAAAAAAAAAAAAATCCAAAAGTTTCCAAAAGGTTTCCAAAATTCCATGAAACCTTCGACTTTTCCAAAAACCCTAAAATCTTCAAAAAATATATAAAAAAAAAATACCAAGTAAATAAACCCCCTGTAAGTATAAGCCCAAAAGGTTTGCCTCTTCTAAAAACATTAGCCCCATTTAATTTATTAGTGGAGGCCATCTGACTTTTTACAAAAAAAATTAGCCCCACTGATTTATTAGTGGAGGCCATCTGACTCTCAAATAAAAACCGTTAGCCCCACCAACTCGCTAGTGGAGGTAACGCGACTGTTTACTTAACTTGCAAAAATAAAAACCGAACGACGACGCCCACCCGCGAGATCGAACGGATATTTTCCAAAAAAATAAAAAAAATAGCTTTAAATAAAACCCTCAAGGAGCCTAGCTCTAAAGAGGATAGTTTTCAAAAAAAAAAAAAAAAAAAAAAAAAAAAAAAAAAAAAAAACGCACGCGTCACGCAGTACACTGAGGAATCTCCCATATTCTCCAGTTGCGGACAGTGCAAACAGTTAAATAAGACTCGATCTCTTCCGGTTTCCCCGAAGGACGATCGAGTCCGTACATGATACATGTACGATTGGCCAGATCTCTATATCTGGACAGCCGTACAAATGCTAGTAAGATGAGTGGATCTATCTCTGGAAAGAATAATCAAACTCGAAGTGAAGACGATCCATTGTAACCAAAGTGTCAGACTCAGCAGATTGCATGGCAAACAGATTACCTGCACATATCTAGCCCGGAATGCTCGCAAAATTTGATCGAGTCCAAGTCGGCGTAGTGAGTTCCCCGTAAGGCCGCACCAACGCGCAGGGCAGCTAACCACTTTGACGATCAAATGGAACAAACATTCTTGGGGTGATTACATAGCAAAGGAACAACAGACCTAACAGTACGGGAATCCTCGTAAAGCCGCGACAAATGCGCAGAGGCCCTTACTTTTCAGACTTACCCTCCAATGCTGTAAACAATCCGATGTGAAAGGGTTGTGATTGGTGATCCGTAAAGCCGCGACGAATGCGCAGGAGGCAATCACAACGTTTTCCTCAACCCTCGTGGTATGTGCAAGTCATCCTTTTCCAGTCAACTGACAATGATACAATGGTAAGCAATAGATTTGAATCGCTACCCTTCATTCTGACCAGAAGGGTGGGGTGTCCACTTGCTTTGACCTTCGGTTGCTTGCAACCTCGGTCAAAGAGGGGCATCTGTAGACACCCCACCCAAGCTAACATCTTGATTTTGCTAAGACAATCCAAGAACCATGATCATACTCTAAAACCGAACCCTAATCTTAACCCAAGCTATCATCATTCAATCCAAACCATGTCCAGAACCGATACATTTCTTGAGTCATTTTCGAGCCATTCTGAGCCAAATATCCAAAAGGAACCTTGTTTCACTCTAAGGACCCAAAAAAGGGCTCACCAGATGAATTTCGAGGGAAACCGTACCGAGGTGGTAATCGGATTACCGCCGGCGGTAGTCGAATTACCACTTCCTCCCAGAAAATGTACACGGAGCCAGTCACACGAGTGCCGGACTCAACCCGGTCCGGGCGGTAGTCCGACTACCGCCGGCGGTTGTCGGATTACCGCCGGCGGTAACCGGAGTTCCGCCGCGTGCGGTCTGAGCAGGGACAGCTGTCTCAGCGTCCAAAGTCAACTTTCGTATACGATTACCCTCCCCATTCTCACTATTTACGGTTTTACCAACCCCTTTAGCCAATGGGAGCATGCCATGTGGCATCTCTCTCCTCTCCACCAATCACCATGTGCCACGTCAGCATTTACCCCCCTCTTATCCTTAAATTACCAAAAAACCATTGGAGAGGGCTATAAATAGCCCTCTCCCCTTTCATTTTCAAGATACATGGATGAGAGGGAGAGAGGGAGAGAGTGAGAGGGAAAGAGTGAGAGAAAGAAAGAAAGAGTGAGGGAAAGAGAGAGAGAGAGAGAGAGAGAGAGAGAGAGAGAGAGAGAGAAAGAGAGAGAGTGAAGGAGGGGAAAGGAGCTCCCAAGCCTTCAAGCCCAAGTTTTCCAAGCCATCTCCCAGCCTTCACCTCAATCTTTCCAAAAAGCCTAGCCCAAAATGATCATGGTTCAGCTCATGTCTTAGCCTACTCAAGAATCAAGCCAAAGATCTATCATCCTACAAGCATTCAACATGACATATACTCCCTTCTCAACCCCCTTGCTTTTCTAGATCTCTAGTGGATGTATGCTCTGTGACTTGCCGTACACCGGATCCTGTCACATCAGAAATTCCTAGTGATCTAGTCCACTTTTCTTATCTTTTTGCATAAACATCATCACATCCGCCCTCTAGACATATTGTCGGACGTATGCTTTGTAGCCTGCCGAAATATTCGGATCCTGCTACATCAGAAATCCACGTGTGACTAGTCCCATCATGACCGCAGCACCATCATCATCCCTTGAGATTATTTTACCACACTAAGTCGAGACCGTACACTTGTACGGGCAGAGAGGGTGCCTAACACCTTCCCTCTTTGTAACCGAGGTCCCTTACCCGGAATCCCAGATCGCAGACCAGGAGTCAATCTAAGGTCGGAGAATCTTCGGATTTCTCCAACCCTTACATATTCCGTGGTTCTAGCCGACCGCGGGATTTTGAGATCATTCGGCTAGTGGCGACTCCAACAATCACCAAATCAGCTTAATCACCCCCAACATCCCAATTACAACATTTTTCACCGAACAACTTGGACGCCGATTTTTCAGTGTCTACATAAACTCATTTTAGAATTTTATTCGTTTTGTTTATTAGGACAAATTTGCCATTCATTTAGATTAGTTCCTATTTTGAATTGTTTGATAATTTCAGATTTTGGTATGGCTTACATTTTGAAATGATTATGTTGAATATGAACCTTTAGTGCTTGATTATTATTATTATTATTTTATTTATTTATTTATTTATTATTATTATTATTATTTTATTTATTTTTAAGGTTAGCCCATTAGTACACACCCCCAGTGAAAGCAACACTCCACTGTTAGCCACCCCCACTAGGGAATCGATACCAAGACCTTGGTTATTGATGTTTTCTTTTGAATGAGGTCCTAAGTGGGTGGGTAATATAAATGTTTGGTTGATATATGATACGTAGTGAAGGAATTTGTGTGATTTATGAATGTTGTAACTATATGGATGTTGGTCTTGAATTAATGCATGCGAACAATTACGTATGGAACATAGAACCTATTCCATTAAGACATTCTTATCAACTCTCAAGTAAAAAGTGCAAATTTGTTGGTTTGAGTACACAACGCAGATTTAGGATGCGTGCTCGATACCTGAATTTTGGATCATAGTAAACAAAGTTGATGTCACAAAAATATTGTAGTGGCCCCACATTGCCCCTCATTCCTTTCTTCTTTCTGCTTTCTCTCTCTATATCCATTACTAGTCCTGTATTATTTCAAAATGTTTTGCCAAATTCCTAAGCACTTTCAAACCTTATCTACACTTTTGTGTGTGAACCTAACCACTTTGTGGGGCCCACATCCACTCCATCCAGAAGGTGTGGTCCCTTCAAGCCAACCAAATGCCTCAAAATCAGGCACATCCAAAACACATGATTTACAACACAGGGAACCATCGGGATGGGATCACCCACCATTAAAACGTTTTAAATTATAAGTGAGGGCTGTTTTATTTTTCATATGACATGCACTCAATTCATCAAATGCGTTCGGTCATGATGAATGGACAAGCCAACAATCAGGCCATTCCAAAACTAAGGTGATCACACCAAATGATTGTAAAGGTTTTAGGCATGATTTTATACGGTGTATCCTTGCTCCAAAGATGAAAGGGCTTACATGATGGACGGAGTAGATTCCACACACACTCAAACAAAGGCCATTCCAAAGCTCCAAGAGAACCATACCACATGATTTATGTTTTAGTCATTTTATATTAATTTTTCCTAGTACCTGAGTTTTGGATCGTCCCAATTTTTGGGCTTCCCTGGAACATGAAGAGGGTCGTGTAACGGACAGACTGGATTTCATGTACTTATCATGGTGGGCCCCACTCACAAAATTAATAGAATAAGCTCTTTCTACAAGAGTTATAGAGGAGGCGGTGCATGTTAGGTGAGGGGACTAGAATCTTGTACAACATCACAGCGTGTACTACACACAAGTTCTGTGGGCCACTATATTGGATGTTTGAGATCCAATACATCCATCATCAGATGGGCCACACCATTGGGAACAATTTAAAATAACGGCTAAAACCTCTAAGTTGAGGCAGTGTGGCCCATCTGAGTTTTAGATCAGGCTGAATTTTTCCATTTTCAATCCATCTTGGTGAGTCATACTTGATGAACGGATTTGATTAAATATACACACCATGGTGGCCCCACACACAAACCTATGATTGGTGTCCTATGCTCATTGTTCTCCTTGGTGTGGCCCATCTGAATTATGGATTCGGCTGTTTTTTTACTAGATGGCTGAGTTTTTGAGGGGCACACCGTATGAAAGGAGTGGATATCCCACAGACAACATGGTGGGCCCACTGAACTTGGGTGTTGTACGAGGTATGTAAATGTTTTGATAGAGTACTGTGCCCGCACCCTAAGGGGGGCAGTTTGCATCCCCAGATTGAATCTTAGACGTTGATTTGAACCGTTCTAGCTTCAATGTGACACGTCCATCTTAGAAGCATTTGTGGAACGGGTGATTGTGTGCGAAGATGCATATGTAACCATGAATAGTAATGTTCTAATGGTTCATATTCAAATGCAAGATTCAAAGGTTAGGATTAACAATGAAGGATGATTATATGACCATACCTTTTATATGACATTAATGATAACATGAACGGTTAAGATCAAACTAAAGATGTGATCTGGTATGGAAACCGGCCATGGCACCATATTGTGCTAGTGACACCGCACTCTATAATGAACTGGAAAAATGGATGTACCAAGAGAACGAATTAGGTGAGACCCCCGCCTCACCCAAGAGGTTGAGGCCTTACCGTCGGGTTACCGTGGGGCCACCTTAATGTATGTATTATGTATCCACGCCGTCCATCCATTTTTCAAGATCATTTTATGGCATTACCCCAAAAAATGAGTAGACCCAATTATCAGGTGGACCACACCATTAGAAAAGGTGGTGATTAACCATCTTACCATTAAAAAACCTCTTAGGACGTACCTTAATGTTTTGGTAGTGTTTATTTACCATCTAATCAGTTGATAAGGTTAAATAAGCCTGAATGAAAAGAAAAAATAAATATAAAATTAATCCAAAACTTTTGTGACCCATTAATTGTCAATCAACACTATTTCCTATGATACGGTCAACCTGGTAATTAAATCTGTTTTATTTTTCAGATAATATCATAAAATGATATGAAAGAATGAATGGATGGCATGGATATATAATACGTACATCAAGGTGGGCCCCACGGTAATCCCACGGTAAGGTCAGGGTCTCACCTAATCCACTCCCATGTACGGGTTTTTGGATGACTTTAAAGTCTTTTAAGTTGTAAAGGGACTACAGGTGCTCCACTTGCAAGGGTTGTTAGATGCATGTATTTTCCTATAAAAGCTTTATAGACTTTAAGCAAATTATAGCTTTTTTGAAACTAGCAAAAAATCATCTTTCAGATTTTAAGTCTTTACATCTAAAAACCTATTATAGATATTAGAAAACAATAGTTAATATACACTCGGTGGGGCTCACTAATTAGTACATATAATCTATCTATCATATCCTTCTTTTGATGTTCTCCTGTTATTAGGGGTGCATACGGTTCGGATCCGGTTTCAAAAGGTATAAGAACTAAAGGTGGCCCCCTTCACATGAACGGTCCATATTGACAGCCGGCAGGACCAATTCAACTATCTCCTTGGCCATTCGGATCAGTTTCAAAACCGAAACCGAACCGTGTGCACCCCTACCTGTTATCTTTAAAAATAATTCATTGTTTATCGAGTGGATCACGCGGTGAAGGATGGGATGGCCACCATCAAAAACTTTTATGTTACATTTGAGGCCATTGTGATGGGTAGAAGACACCCAGCACATTTAATGTATGTATGCTTTAATGCTCTCTTAGAGTCCCAAAAAATCAAGTTATGATTTGTGAATTTTTGAAAGGCTCACCACAAGCTCTATTGTATGAATACTTATTTAATTTACTTATTATAAACACTTTACAAGCTAATCAGAGCTAATCAAAGCTAATCAAACACACAATTCAGCTATATAATTGTAAACAGATTATCATTTAAAAGTCAAACCGAATAGCATGTAAATTATTTACATATGAAATTCTTCTCATATATGATATGTTTACAACTTAAAACATTATAGGCAAAATTATCCTAAATGCCTTCACCGTGGCATAACAGAGTTTGTCAGTACGGTTACTCCGAAGGCAAACCCATTTCGGAAAACGGATCGACCTCTACGGTGTCTTGATGTCATTAGTCATTAAGTTCTATGGGCCCACAATAATGTATAAGTTATATCTTCACCGTCTATTCATTTTAATTCATGACTACAAAAATGAGGCAGATTGGAAGCTCAAATGGACCACACCATAGAAAGAAGTGGTAATGAACGTCTATCATTGAAAACTTATTGGGAACAGAGAATTTGATCAATCTGATATTTGTTTTTACCCTTCACCCAAGCCTGTTTGACCTAATGAACAGGTCAAGAAGGTTTCAATGGTGTGCCCTAAGAAGGTTTCAATGGTGGGAATCACTGTCCCACTGCTTTCTATAGTGTGGCCCACTTGAGCTTTGAATCTAGCTCATATTTAGGCTCATCACCTAAAATGATATTGCCAAATGGATGGACAATTTGGATATAATACATGCATCATAGTCTAGCCTATATAATTTGGTGACGTCAACTCACCACTCACGTACCAACTTGCATATGATTGTATGTCTCCAAATATCTGTTGGAATGATAATGTCCATTGATATAACTTAAGCTTTTACAATAAATGATTATTTGTCATGGTATCAAAGCAAAAGGTCTTATATTGAAATCTTGAGAGCAGCAAATATGTCTCACTCATATATTATTATCCCAAGAGGTCACTAATATATTATTATCCCAAGAAGTTAGGAAAATCAAATCTGACCCAAATAATTAACCATTAAAATAGCTATTTAACTGTAATTTTCTCAATTTAATAGTTTAAATATTTAATTTTAATTTTTTGTAAAATATTGTAAATATTTTATTATAAATTCCTCTTTTAGAATAAAATGATTGTACTAGTATGTACTATTTTTAGTTTTTTATTAAATATTTTAATTAAAAATAAATAAACTTAATTAGAAAAAATTATTTTTAAAAAAAAATTGTTATAATAATTATTTTATAAAAACGTTGTGCAGCACGTGCACATGCGATTGCTCCGATAACCAGTAAAAAATGAAAAATGAAGCCATCGACTGTGGAAACTGTGGTGGCTGTGGGAAGCTCCGGAGGTGTGTGGCCCAAATCCACTAGCTATGGGAAGCTATCGAGGTTTGTGTGGTCCAATCCACTGGCTATCTGGATACCAACTCATGTATGGTATCCAGATACTCCTCACATGTGACACTCATGTGTGTTATCTAGACCATCCAAATGTGGAGCACTCATGATGCAATCCAGACGGACCAAAATCTAGGGCACGACATGGACATAGCATCTCCCTGAAAACAAAGCTAGCTCGAAAAGCTCGCTCGGCTCGGCTCGAGTAAGCACGAATTGACTCGGCTCGAATGGCCGATTCAAGTCAAGCCAAGCTAATTATTTGAAGCTCAGTTTGAGTTCAAGCCAGTTCGACCAGGGGGCATTTCAATTCGGCTCGACTCGGCTTGATTAAAAAATATTATATATATATATATATATATATATATATATATATATATATATATATATATATATATATATATATATATATATATATATATATAAAGTTTTAAGTTTAAAACTTAAAAATAAAATAAAAAATAAATCTTAGAGTCTCTACCCGACCGCGAACGCACCTCCTTTCCCTTTCTCTTTCTTCTCTTTCATCTGCCCACTGCCAGCGCACGCCGCCCCGACCCAACTACCAGTTTTCATTTTAACTCCACAATAGTATGATTTCAATCTCTTGAGATCTACTTATTAGGCGAGAGAAACCCAAGAAATTCAAGGATCTGATTTGCTAGAGCTCTTTACTTGAATTTCTGATATGTGTTCTGCTCTGTTTCTTTTCTATTACTTGGATTTCTACTGGTGGAAGAAGATCAAGAACAGATCGGTTCTTACAGGTTTCCTTATCCGATTAGAAGCTTTGTTTGGTTTTTTCATTGGGTTTTGCTTTGATTCTCTTAAGATTTTTGAATTTTTCATCAATGAAGGAGGATCAAGAATAGAATCCTTTACTCTCTCACCCAACAAGCTCGAGCTCGACTCGAGGTAAACTCAACTCGACTTGAACCACTAGCTCGACTCGAACTCGACTCGACAGCTTTAGCAAACAAGTCAAGCTTCAATGTTGAGCTCGATGCCAAGCTTGAGCTCGAACTCGAGTACATCATAGACAAGCCAAGCCAGGCTTGGCCCACCTCGACTCAACTCGTCTCGATGCCCACCTCTAATAAAATGCATGGCAGTATAGTTAAAAGCAAAATAGTTGATGGTTCAAATTCCAAGGGCCAAATCAGATGGTTGGTATCATCTTTTCATCGTAATTTTGGGCCATCCTCCATCCATAATTTGGGCCATGGACTTAGACGATGTGGATTGACTTACAGCTGTGCCACTTGTGCGGTTGAAAGAGTGAACACCAAACATTAAAAGGTCCGGGGACTGGAATATGAGCCTATGATCAGTGAACATGGACCCACTCCTGCTGAAAACGAAGGATGCCGTGCATATCACTGGTCAATGAAAACTTAGGTTATTTAACCGGAAAGTCTTAAGCCGTTCATCAGATGGGACTGGGAGGTAAATGGACCAGGCAGGCTGAGTCCACCCGCTTTGACCGGGCTTCAGATGAGCCTTGAAGGCTCTCGTTTAGAACACGCCTGCAGTCTTAGATCCCGAGGCAGCATACCAACGGACAGTTAAAAATAATAATAATAACATTTAAAAAAAAAAAAATTAAGGTCCAAATTCAATGAGGAAAGACCAAAGCTTGAGTGGCTACGATCTTCCACAGAGGTTTTGAGGCGTCCCTTGTACAGAGGCATTCATCATAAGCATGAAAAAGGCATCATGAGGATCACCTGGTGCAGAAATCAGGCCAATGCAAAACGTGTGGTGAGGATCGCCTGGTGCAAAAATCAGGTAGGTCCATCCATCAGGCACCCACACCAATACTTTGGGTAAGATCCCCTGCTCTCCATTTATATCCCATGGTGTGGCCGGCCCGCCTGATGCCTGATTTTTGTGCAAGGCAATCTTCATGATGGCCTACTGACGCAGGGATGAACATGATGATGATAACTAATCCAAATCCACGAAGCTTCTCTGGACTCCTCACAGAGACTTCTCGAATCCACGAGGAAAGAAAGCAGAAAATAGAAATAAATTCTAAGAAATTCAAAATTAATTAATTGATGACTAAAAATGAGTTCACAATCCTTTAAATAAGGTACCAAGCAATGGGAAAGAAATCAGAATCAAACTACAACTAAAACTCCTAGAATCCGCGGCTTACTATAAATAGTAAACTTACTATTTATAGACGATCGTGATGTCTATTAGTGTGCAAGGTTTTCGGCCAAAAATAGTAGGTGTCCTATTTGGCTTCACCAAACCGTTCTCCTAATTATTCTAAGCTCTTTTCACGTTGGGCGCAACTCCTAAAGCCCGACGAATGAAGACTTATAATCAAACTAAAACTTACTATTTATAGTAAAAACGAAATTACAGGGAAACGACCGTCGATCCAGGAGTTTTTTGCAATTCCGAGCGTCGCAACCCATCTAAGGTCCAACGGTCCGGATCACTTCTGTCGTCGACCGGGCCTTTTCTGATCCAGCTTGGCCATGAAACTATCCGCGACCCGCACTACATCACCTACTGTTCTTAGCAGGGCGACCTACACATATGACATGAAATGGTGCGGCGGTGCTCATGATCATTTCATATTTTATTTAGTCCGCTAATCAAAACATAAACATACCAAAGAGTGTACATCATATCATCTCACAGACAGTCCTCTCTCAATGGAGCGGATCATTTGGATGTTTCAACAATGGAGCAGACAATGTGCTGAGTTGTAACAAAAGCCAGCCAACTGGAATAAAATTGAACAGCGTTGTAGACAATAATAACAATAACAGGCTTCTTAATGCACACCACAACTCATATGATTATCATACAACCGCGATTGATTGTTGTCCGCCACTCATAACCTACCACTCTCACAACATGCGCAGCACTCAATGCTTCGTAAACCTTTCGAGGACTTCGAAGTAGTCAGGGAAAGTCTTGCGGGTGCAGCCCGGGTCCTTAATGGTGACAGGAACATCCGCACATGCAGCCAAAGAAAATGCCATGGCCATCCTGTGGTCATCATATGTGTCAATTGCGGTCACATTCAGCTTCTCTGGTGGGGTGATTATACAGTAATCCGGGCCTTCTTCTACCGTCGCTCCCAGCTGAATCCAACCAAAGAGGGAGAGCAACAAGAAATATCAGGTAACAAGATTTTATAAATGCAGATGCAAATGTGTAGGAAATGCAGGCACAAACCTTTCTAAGTTCTGTGCAAATGGCAATCATTCGTTCGGTCTCCTTCACTCTCCAGGATGCCACTGGCAATAAAATTTTCAGTTTGGATCAGATGGACTACCAAGTCATTCAATTCAAGGCTTTGCTAACCCACCTCAGCAAAGTTTGCTGATGCATGGGATTCCATACACATCGGGCCCATGGTTCAGCGATCCAAAAAGATGATCCGATGGGCCCACCATGATTGGCGGATGCATCAAAAGAACTTCAACGTTGGAAGATCTATTAAGGAGAAAGTATGGCAATGGCCACACGCAACGGAAAATAGTCCAAAACTAACAGGCTTGGGGCTTTCCAATCTGGGAGATCTTTGTGGTATTCGCCATCCACATCAAACTCCATCAGATCAACGGTCGAAATCAGCAAAACCAACACTTAATCGCCCACAACTTACCATCTCTTATGGCTGTCGGACCATCTGCAAAAAGTGCAACAACAGCCAATGTCATGGCAACATCAGGCATTTTGTTCATGTTGACATCAACGGCATGCAATCGTTTCTTTCTAGAAGGATCTAATGATGGGCCAGTAACCGTGACGCTGTTCTCTGTCCAGCTAACCTTTGCGCCCATTTTCTCAAGCACTTCCGCAAATTTCACATCCCCCTGCATTCACAGGGAAAGCAGAGAGGTGAAGATGGCATAGTTCCAGAGGATGATATGAATTGGATAAAGTCTTCAGAAACTAGCTGTTCAGACCATATGGAGATGAATACCTGTAAACTGCTTGTGCCGCAACCTTCAACTGTGACGGTGCCACCGGTGACTGCTGCGCCCGCTAGGAAATAACTCGCACTCGACGCATCGCCTTCAACATACGCATTTCCGGGGGACCTGTTTGAACATGCCATTATTTGTGAGTATGTTTGTCCATGGTTAGCTTTCCTGGTCCATCACCAGACTTGCAAGACTGTCTGAAGTTTGAGATCAAACTTACTTGTATTTTTGACTGCCCTTGACCAGGAATCGGTCCCAGCTACCACTGTGCTCCACAGTGACACCAAAGCGTTCCATCAGTTTCAGTGTCATCTCAACATAAGGCACAGAAATTAATTTATCTACTATCTCGATTTCCACATCTCCCAGAGCCAAAGGAGCGGCCATGAGCAATGCAGTCAGGTACTGGCTACTGATAGATCCAGAAAGCTTCACCTGCAAATGAGAGGAGTGTAGGATATTGCATCAAGAATCATCAACTGCTACATGAAACTTGGATTCCAGTTCCAAGGGGAGAATCTAGGAAAGATGTTCCATATGTATCAGTCGGAAAGCTTCAATTGACACAAATGACAACAAATTCCCAACTTTTCTAATGGAGAAATACAGTAAGGAAATCCATTTAAGTCTTTAGGTCTTATTTTGGATTGTATTCCTCAGTAGTCAGCACAGAACATATAAAAAGCATGCCTATGCATCATTGATGACTTCCATGATGCTCAGAATGGCTGAAGCACTGAGCATTTAACATAACAGAAATGAAATGGCGTGGGTTCAAATCCCACTCTTAACAGAAGAAATGAATGGGACATATTGGTTTGCTTCAGACAAATTTACCAATTTCCAACTAGACTTTCATGCACTTTCTGAAGGTGACATGATAAGATAGAGCATGAACCATGTATGAATAAGCTATGCCATCTCTAATCTTAATAGTCAGAATGAGCAATAAAGCATGTATGCTGAGATCAACAAATGCATCAGATTTTACTAGTTATCATATCTAATCTTAATAATCAGTATGAGCAACAAACTAAAGCAAATAGCACCCTGCCAAATTCAATGCTTCTTGGAAGTTGAAGTTATTAGAGATCCATATACTTCAAAGGTATTAATAGATAACATCAAAGAGTCCTGCTTAGGATATTTGCACAAATAAGCTCTGTAACTATATTTGAACTGTGATTGGTCCACCTCCTCAGTAAAGCCATTACCACGATATTGTGATCAGTCAAATCTGGCCACTGTTGACATTTTTAGAAGAATACTAAGAAGGGAAATACAGGCTCCACCAATGAGGTCAACCGATCACAGTGCGAAGAGCAACGCACATCAGTGTCTTATGAATATCTTTTGCACTCTTGAGTTCCAAAGGGATGTGAATAGATGTTTTCCGCAGCTAAGATTTTCTTGATATAAACAAGTGTAAGTAGATCCATCAGAAAGAAATCCCAGATGAATAACCATATCTGGTTGTATCAGTGCTGGAAGGTCAACCAGCAACTGCCAGATAAGTCCTAGAATATAGAAGACATGCATAAAATCAACAAAAAGTTATGAAGAGACTTAGATCTAGGTTGCTTCCTACCGTTCCAAGTTCCAATTGCATGCAGCGGCAGCAAGAAATGCAACCCCCAACACATGCAACTCTATCAACAAATTAGTCACACAAAAGGAAAGAATAGTGGGTGGCATTGGCTCAACAATCCCAAGGGACCCCAATGTGTAGTTGCCTTGTCTGTCATCTCTGAAGTACTTCTACGGTGAGGAAGGGTTTTAGTTTACATAAGAATAAGGGTAATTGAACTGTAGTAGAAAGGTCAAAAGAACACAGTTCCAATTCATTCTCACTCAAAACCAAAGTAAATGTAAGTCTCACCTTTCCCCCAGGAAGGCCACCATTTGCATTTACACTAACGGGAGGACAATTGGTGCCCAACATACAATCAACATCAGCACCAAGTTGCTTCAAACCCACAACCAAGTCTGCAATAGGCCTCTCTCTCATCCGTGGAACCCCATCAAGTATGTACCTGAAACAGTAAAAAGTAGAAACACCTCAGCTTAATGAGTAAAAGAGTATAAAATACATTCACCAGTGTATCTATGTTTCCAGCAGTCATCGAAGAAAGACCTTGCATTGCCACCAGCAGCAGTAACAGCGGCTGTCAATGGGCGCATTGCAGTCCCTGCATTTCCTAGAAATAGTTGGATTTCCTCCCTTGAATCCTTCCCCACTGGAAACTGCCCACCACAACCTTCTACAATTGCCCTTTTCGTTGCATTATCTTCTTCCACATTTAGTCCAAGGGTTTTAAGTGCACCAATCATATAATGGATGTCATCACTGCTTAACAAGTTCTCTACAACAGTGGTTCCCTGATAAAATATTTAAAGAGCTTCAGTATTTATTGAGACTGTCCAGAGAATACTATGAAAGTGAGTTACAGATAGAAACTGCATGAAAATAGATTATTAATATAAGAACCTATCGAAGATCGGTTCATTTCAAGTTCATTTCAGACATGCGATCAATTACAAGTCTCTGAAAAGACCGTCGGGGTGATACTAAAACACAAAGATGATATGCATGCCCAAAGACTCCACACAATCATGGGATAAAGAAACATAAAGCATAGTCCAGAAGGAGAAAGATCTGGCAGTAAACATACATGGTAAGGTTCACACTGCAGTCAATTGCATGTAATGTCCAGCATTTCCCCTTGCATGCAAACTAGGTGGTATGTGGGCTCAGTGCCATTAGATTTTAGAAGTACATATGGATTTCTCAGGGAAGAAGCTTTTCAGATTATGCTTAATTTGACGACTTCTCAACCAACATAAAAAATGACAGGGCTTCCTCTATTCTTACCCATTAACTTCCACAGTGACAGTATCTATATCCTTAGAGAACTACAAGAGAGATTCTGAGTGCTAATAATGCAGGCCGAGCCACATCAACTGGGCCAGGCCCAGATCCATTGAGCACAAGCCCAGGCCCCACAGTTGGCCCATCAAGTACAATCATGTACAGTAGAAGGCCCAAGCCTCCCAATTAGGCAGCATAATCCAATCAACCAGCCATGCAAAACTAGTAGGCCCCTATATAATATCATTAGATCTTATTATTTATATAGCATCTTTCTTTGGTAAGTCTTTCTATTTTTTTTTAATGAATCCTTCGGTGTTGATGACGCTGAGAACGGAAGGCAATTTCATGCCAATAAAAGGAGGCTTTCCTTCCTCGTATGACCAAAAAGTCTATTTAAGGGTCTCAAATGAGTGTTTTCTCAAGGCACTTTTGAATTCAATAAAATTCTAGATTTATTCTCTACTTTAGTTGTGATCCCCATGCTAAGCTTAGCTTGGAGGTGCCTACATTGGGCGGATCCTTCTTATCAACCGGCTGCGTCGGATTAGTATTGGAGAAGATTTCAATGACTGGATTGAAGTTTTGGATCAACAATTGTGAGTTGGCCATCTGTTTTTCTCGATTCAATCCCTAGTTTCTACAACTTTTCCCCGAATTTGCATTCAGATCACATTATTTTGCTTCCAGATTCTTCAATTATAAAATCTGCATCTTTTTCTTTACATTCTTCATTGCATTTGTTCTCTCTACCCATTCACTTTTTTTTTTGTTCTTTCTTTTACAAAGGTCAGATGTCAAACTGACCAGAGGAGACTCTGCTGAAATTTCAGCAGACATCTACCCCCCTAACCCAGTTTTAATCCTTTTCCCATCTAGCCCCAATCAAACCCTCTACTTTTTCCCTAGTCGAACCTCATATGCAACCCCCTGAACTCCTAATTTCATCACCCCCATAACCCCTCAAATTCAGCCCCTGTTCCGACCTATTAAAAGCCCAGAATCTCATCCCATTAGCAGTCCAAATCCAGCCCATTAAAAGCCCGGAATTCCAACCAATAGTCTGAATGCAGCTCCTGCCCTCAACCTAGTCCACAGCAGACCTGTTATAGGCATATGTATCATGCCCAAACAATCCTTTGTTCTAGCCCAGAAACCGCAGGATGTTCCGTCCATTAACATACGATAACCAACAGGATATTCTATCAATTACTTTGCTGACGCTGGTCCCCCGATACAATGTCTACCCGTAGCGGTCACATCTATCGAGGGAGGCTTACTGATCGATAGTGAGACGACTGCATCACCAAGCTATTCGCAAGGGTAGCCAATTAGAAAGCCATTGTTAACCAGCTACAAGAAGAACATCAAGGAAAGCAACTCGATCCGACCAGAGATCCAAATTGCAACCCAAATCCGCAACTAGGTTTCCACCCAGAACCTTCGGTAAATCAAAATGGTACCGGTACTAGGGAATCTGCTAATGACTTCATGCAAAGGCTCTTTGCAAAGAGAGCCCATGACAAATCTATAGAAACCCCCAAGAAAGTACGAATTGAAGTGTCAAATTTTATAGGTCATCTTGATACAAAGGCTTTTGTCGACTAGATTATAATGCTTGAAGATTTTTGCATAGTACAATATGGACAATGTTCAACGAGTGGCCTACCAAGGTCAAGTTGAAGGGTCCAACAAAGAATCTGGTGGTAAGGCATTGACAACAACAATCTCATCATGGGTCTCCCTGCTATCACAAGGTGCGTTGACATGAGAGAGAAGCTGAAAAGTAAGTATTTGCCTTCAAATTACATGGATACCCTTCTCTAAGAGCTTCTCGAATTCAAACAGGGAACTTTATCGATAGATGATTACACCAAGAAACTCAATGAGCTTATTGTCCATTGTAAGCTAGCAGAGACCAACTACGTAACGGCTAACCGCTATCAGACAGAGTTACGCCATGAGATCCAGCATGAGATGATCATGTACGATTTCGAGTTAGTCGATGATGTTCATCCAAAGGCTCAACGAGTTGAGCAACATCTATGGCAGCACTCTCTGATACCTTGGCTCTCCAACCAAAGAGCCATATGTGACGAAATATCCGAATTCACATCTTAAGCGAACTCCGCCACAAGGCTACGGACCACCTCACTACCCTTTTCAACCACGCCCATAAATGCAAACTCCGTTAATGATTATCCAAAAGAAAAGAAAAGAGAGCTGTAAGGATTATCCAATGATGATTTCCCAAGATTTTCTAAGCATGGATTCCATTTTAACGGTCTTGTTTGGATAACAAGTGAAATCGAAATAAAGCTCTCACAATAGTGACCTCAAATCTTGTGCATAGAAATTTAACTATAGTACTTGGTTAATGATTGCTTTTTGTAACCCAACGTTTCCTTAGCTATCTAAATATGGTGAAACATCACATCATGGGAAAAGTTACTATTTTCTTCTCTTCTCTTTTCCCAATATCCAAACAAGTCCAGGGGTTTTGTTTTGATAGAGAGTGGAGATCTCATATTTATGAGTTGATCATTACCTTGTATCTTATGCTTGAGAATTTGACTATGGAAAAGGGTAATGATTACTATGTGGAATCCATTATTTTCTTCACTAACCAAAACATAATGAAATATTCCATCATTAGAAAAGTGCTTCATTTTCCTTTCTTTTCCGCTTGTCAAACAAGCCCTAACAACTTTTCCTAGTATTCATAATGGGGAAACAATCCTCAAATTGCAATTGCATTCCTTCCAGTTCCAACTTGAAAGTAACATACTTGGAATGTGGAGCCGAGACCCTCAATACAAAGGCAACAGAAGGATTGTTATGACTTTATTGGACTTATAATTGCAATTTAATTCAACAGTGCACCCAAAGGCACCCTTAAAAGAACTGAACCACTGCCGTCTATCTAATAAAAATGCTTGATTTCGTTTCATCCATGCATGATCATTATCATCATCTACGCCTTATCCCAATTAATTAGGTTTAGCTACATGAATCTTATTTCCACTCTATCAAGGGCCAAACCTTAATTAGACCATAGGTCATCAAGTTTTTTTCTTACTACGCCATCCACATCCTTTTGGGTCTTCCCCTTGCCCTTTTAGAGCCTTCAACTTGTACCATATTTTTCTGGATTTATGATGGAAGTTATGGCATAAGTTTGACACCGGTTGCCAACCTGACACAACCCTTCTTTATCCGGGCTTGGGACCAGCAATAAGAGCACAAAACTCCCATAGGCGCAATGCAATAGACTATTACATAGGTTGATTACAATCAAGTGCTATCTAATAGTTCATTACATATTTTCTTTCTCGATTTCAGATGTCCTGGGTTTTTCCAGATTCTGCTCACAGCCTTCTGCAGGCATGGTATGGCTCGAGGTGTGGAAAGCTTAGATCCAAGTATTGGAGAATGACCCTCTTGTCAGTTTGGTGGGTTGTTTGGGAAGAAAGAAATGGCAGATGTTTCAATGGCACTTCTAACTCAATTGCGAGTATTGTGCAAAGGGTGATATTTCTGTTCGCGGAATGGGGTTCTTCCGTAGAAAAACTTCAAGATTGTAATTTGCTTTTTTTCGGTCCTTAGTAGTTCTGCTATCTCAGCAGACTATCTTCCCATTGTTTTTGTTTTTCCCTTCTTTTTTAATAAAGTTACTGTTACCTTTCAAAAAAAAAAAAAAAAAGTTCATTACATGGGTTGATTACAAATTTACAGTCAACGAGTTGATTCATCTCATTCCATTCTGAAAACATATTATCAATTCAAAAGGAAGATAACACGGCATTTGCATAATCAACGAAGGATCCAACCCCATTAGTAAATAGCTCACATATCCCACATGAAAAAATCACATTAAATAAACAGATCACATCAGACAGCTAAAAGAGATGCAAACACCTTCTTACCCACATACAACACAAATAGAATTAAAAAAACACAAAATACAATATCCAAGCACCTGAATTCCAAATCCACTACCAAAGAAGAATTTAACTGAATTTAGCAAAAATAAAAGAGAATCACCTCGGAGAGGGCAGCAAGGAGGAGAACGCGATTCGACAACGACTTAGATCCGGGGAGCTTGACAGTTCCAGAGATCTCCTTGATCGGCTCCAGCACAATCTCAGGGACAGTCGACGGCTTCTCCTTGGTGGCTATTGAAGCCGAAACCCTGACAGAGATCGGAGCGGAGAGTTCTGAGCCAGCCCTTTCGAACCTCAAACCCCCGAAAGCACCCACCTTAGCTTCCGATCCCAACCACAGAGAGGAAAAAGCTCTGGATTTCTGGGTTTTGTTACGATGCGCCGGGAAATGGGCGCCCTTCAAGCCCGTGGCGATACTAGCTTGGGCCATTCTCTCTCTCTGTCTCTCTCTCTCTCTCTCTCGGTTGATTTTATGTCTGCCTGGTCTTCGCTTACCAACCCCCGCTTTCTGTGAGACGGGTGCGCAGGTTAAGTGGCGTCTCTTTCGCACTCTCAACCTACAACACAGATACAAAGAGAGAGATGAAGTGGGTGCGCACGTTTAAGGGGCGCTGCAATGAGCAGTGGAGCCCACTTGCAGATCCAGATCCACGCGATTCATGCGGGGTAGGTGGGCGTGGGGTTTGCTGGCTGCGCGGCGAGAGCAGATTAGGTGAGACCCCGGCCTCGCCCAAGAAGGTGCGGCCCTTGCCGTGGGGTTGCCGTCGGGCCCACCTTGATGTATGTATTATGTATCTACGCCGGAAGCCCCTTTTTACGTATCATTTTAGGGCATTATACCAAAAATGAAGTATATCCATTAATCAGGTGGACCATACCATAAGAGACAATGGTGATTGACTGTCCTACCATTAAAATCTTCCTAAGGCGCACATTAATGTCTACGTAGTGTTAATTTACCAACTAATCTGTTAAAATGTCCTATAAGACTAGATGGAGGGAAAAAGCAAATATCAGCTTGATCCGAAACTTTTGTAGATCACAAGGGTCAATCACCACTGTTTCTTATGTTATGGTTCACTGATAGATAGATCTGCTTCATTTTTTAAATAATATTCTAAAATAATCTTTAAAATGAATAGAATGCGTGGATGCATGATAAATGCATCAAGATAGGCATCAAGATAGGCACTTCTTGAGCGAGGCCTACATCCCACCTCATCCGCGCTCTTGCACGGCGTCAATTACAGATTTCCTGATAAAGCCTCTGGCATAAAGTTCCTGTGCTGGGATGCAACGTGGGATGCACCTTTATGTTTACAAAAAAATCACATAGTGCATATATTTTTCCAAAAATCACATGGTTCATACTTTTTCCATATCATTTTTGGAAATGAGACCAGAAATTTACCAGAGGGAAATCCGGGAAAAAAAAATTCAGACCGTTGAAATCTTCCTAGGATCTACTTGATGTTTATATTCCATTCAAACCGTCTATAAGGTCGTTGAAGTGAAAACATCAAAAACTTATCTCGATATGAAACTGTAGCCATACCAATGTTTCAAGAGTCGGGATCTTCTGATCTTCTGTTATGTGGTCAACAGGGATTTCCTGTTACCCTAATGGTCTGGCGTCCAAAGTTTTTTTTTTTTTTTTAGTGGGTGGTGACGTAGACCAATGAGGATTCGGGCATAAGGAAATCTCTGTTGACCAGATAACAGAGGATCCTGGCTCAAAATGAATACATCAAGGTGGGCCCACCAGTAAGGGCCACACCGTCTTGGGTGGGCCCGGGGCTGCACCTAACCCCTCCCTGCTTGCCTTACCAAAGCATATTCGTTCAAAGACCCACCAACCAAAACCGTGCGCACGTTAGCGAGGCTGGAGACGTTGGACGCATTTTATCGCCTCGCGATAGGGTGGTGAGCATTGTACCGCAACTGCGTTTCCCGGGGCGCCTCTCTTACTGTGCACCTGTCATGTGCCTAAAATCCGAACAGTCCAAATTGTTCGGATCCTTATAGATTGGCCACATCCCTAAAATCATATATAGAAAACGTTTTTGATTTTTGGTTGATGGTACTTTTTCTTTTTTGTTGAATTTGGACCGCTCAGTGCATTTCATTTTTACCATCTCCAATTATAATCGTACAGTCTGGATTCTTTGTCATGGTCCATTACAGTGGGTCCCACTACTTGAATGTTTGGGATTTGAGGTTCATGCGACGCGCACGGTAGTCGAGGCCATAGTTGTCGTATGGTGCCCCACTGCAAACAATATTCTCACCTAACACTTCGGTAGGTCAGTTGGTGGGATACTGACCGTTGGGAGCGGATTAGGTGTTACCCGGATAACACGATAGTGGGTGTTACCCTGACGGTGGGGTCCACCTTGATGAATTTTTTGTATATCCACACCGTCCATCCGTTTTTCCAGTTCAAATTTAAGATGCTGTCCCAAAACTCAAGCATGTCAGAATCTCGAATGGACCACACCAAATAAAGAAGTTGGGACACTGACACCCACCGTTGAAACCTTCTTAGGGCCCACCATGATATTTATTTGCCATCAAACCTGTTCATAAGAGCACAAATACATGGATGAAGGGAAAATACAAAAATCAGCTTGATCCAAAATCAGCTTGTCGGCTTGACCTGACCCATTATAACATAAATGGGAGCCCCTAGCCCAAACAACTAACGCTTCTCTCTTTCTCTCAAAATGACGATTCAAACCTTAACCTCGTTTTCCAGTCTCCACTCTTTTCGTATGTCATGGCTTATACTCTACATCTCATTCAAAGAACTGCGAAGAAGCTGACGCAGAAATTCCAACTAGAGGAAATCAATTTATCCCTTGCAATCCTGATTCGATTTAGGGTTTAGTGGGAGGTCTTTTGCTCCTTGCAAGAAAAGGGCTTAAGCTTGGGCCCAGTGAAAAACTTTGGGTCGAGCTTGGGCTGGATTATTTTGCCTATCATGAGCTTGGGCCAGGCTTGGATTGAGGTTAGCTCGGCTCGTTAACACCGTTAAAAAGAAAGTAAGATTATACTGTCCAAATCAAGGTTCCTAGTTTGGATTTTTGATTAACCAAAATCAAGCTTATTTGATTATCCCATTGTTGGATTGGTGGATATTCATCGAATGACTAAAATGAAAATTGCCAATGGTCCTGTTTCAACAAACAAGTGTACAGTTTAGGACCTTTTAAACAGTTTTGTTTTGGGACTGTGACCTTAATGACAGTGTGTTTCATAACTTAAGACAGTTTAAATTGAGTTAATGTAAGACACGTGTAAGATTTGAGAGTGCCTATTTATCAATTGTCTTACACTGATGCCTAAGTATTATATGAACTCCTATTAGGCAAACAAAAGTAGATGCATCCTACCCTCGCCTGGACACACTTGGTTCGGGCAGGGGCTCTGCAGGGCCCAACGTGATGTATGGGTTTTAAAATCGGATTGTGTAACCGTTGGGTAAACTCTACGGGCTCGCCATGAGGTATGTGTCTTATTCACTCTGTCAATCTGCTTTACCCACTTATTTTAGGGTATGAGCCCAAAATCGAAACATATCCAAAGTGTTTACACACATTTGATAGATTCGCGTGGACCAATCAAAAGTCGCCATGTGTCGACACTATGAGTTTGATGTTGACAAAATCATACTCGCATCCAAAGATATCTTTCACCGCCATTTTCTCTAGCGATACGTCTTTCGTTATTAATGCAATAGTACAAAATTGTATGCATGCCTTTAGAAAATCAAAATGTCGAATGATGTGTGGCTGTGATTCACGTGGCATTCGAATGAGGCAGCGTACCCAACATGTCTATAAAAGACCTACTGAAGTAAGAATCCTATTACAAATATGTATATGTGTGCTCGGTAAGGTCATCTCTCACAATCCTTTAAAAAAAAAGATCTTCCTATAAATGTTCAGGACTATTGTGACGAATATGAGGATTCTAAATATCCAAAGATTGGATTAATATCTAAGCGGATTGGTAGCAATACGGGGCTCATATTGGAGTGGATCGGAAATAAAAGAATGAGAGATTTGGATCTAGTAAATGCAGTCCCACCAATTATGTGATTAAAAAGGACATGATATGAGGAAGGGTGGAGATGACTCTGATTGAGCTATTTTTAGATGCAACATTATCTTGATGGTCTCCAATAAAGGATCATCTACATAAAAGTGAAGATATGAAAACCAATAAATTCAGATTTACGAGATTTCATATGGGAGATTGCAACAAAAGCCATAGATGCGGAGGATCCTAGACTATCAAGGAAACCTAGTTAGGGTTCGACCGCCTTGACAACATATAAAAGTAGTACACAATGAAGAGCTCGAGACCCGTGCCAAACACAAATTATTTTACTTTTATCTTATCATTACCTAGTTTAGTGCTAGCATAGATTGCTATTGTTAAACACCATTGCAACAGTATCGCAGGGTTAGATTAAACATTTATAGCCTTACATTGATGGATCTCAATCAACTGAGTTCTTATTTCAGTGATCAATCATTCTGGTCACATCATGCTAACCATATGCATGGATCGTTTGTACACATAGAAGAATTATGTATTTATCTTTTTATTTTTCTCTAATTGTTTTTACTACGACAATTGTAATGAGCTTCATTCACACATTGATAAAAATCGATATTGTTTTAGTCTTTTTTAGTTTATTTGTATATCTTTGTTCTTTTGAGAAATACATTGATTATGATTATTAGTAAAAGAAAAATCATGAACATAAGGCAAAAAAAAATTATTAAGAAGGACTAACCCCTACCATTTCATAAATTGCCCGATTGTTGTTTCAACCGGGGGGTTGAGATGACAATTGGATTTCCGAATTGGTCTTACTCAACTGTCTCAGTGAGGGAGTCATAACATTCAATTAAACATCGAGTCGAGTATAACTCTTGCATGCCCACATTTCTTAATCACACGTGCAAACTGAATATAGGCTCTTAATCACACATATGGCCTCTGTGTTTGATTGATACGTGCAAACACAAAGTTCAAGTGGACACACCATAGGAGATTGTGAATTAAACACATATCCTTAAAATCTTAATGGGGGCACAAACGTTTTGGATCAAGCTCATATTTGTGTTTTCCCTTCATCCATATCCATATGACCTTATGAACAATTTCGATGACAAATAAACATCACCGTAGGCCCCCAGTTAGGGGTGTACACTGAGTTGAACCGAGTCGAGCTGGCCTCAGCTCGACTTGGCTCGACCACTAGCAGACCTCGGCTTGAACTCGGCTCAGCTCGGTCTTCGAGCTTGATTGGCCAGCTCGGCTCAGCTCAGTTTGGTTAGCAACTCGGGCCAGTTCGTGTCGAGTTTGAGCCAAAATCGAGCCTCTGCGGCCTTTTCACAAACACATGCTATGCACTTTCAATTTCTTGTCATATGTGAAACAACAACAGTTGTTTACAAGTATTTAATCAAACACCTTGTAGGCAACATCAAAATCAAGAAAAATTTATATTTGTTTTATATACATGCCTTCCTTGCCACTAGCCAAGAATTCGTTGAGTCATTTCATCAAACACTTGGTGAGCAACATCAATATCAAAGTAACTGAGTTACCTAACTAGTTCGATCCGAGTTTGATTCGAGTTGCGGTTCAATCTGAGTTAAGTCAAGCTCGGGCAATCTCAAACTCAGTTCGAAATTTTTTTGAGCTCAAAAAATTAACTTGTAACGCCCTGAAAATTGGAGGTCGAGCAGGAGCCCAACTCCCGAGTTCCAGCACATCACTTATGCAACATAGATAATGATGATTAAATGTTGTCTGTATTAGTACATCGAACATGAGTAAGATTATACCAAAACAGCATATCATACTCCAAAGACAATTGAATTACGCAAGCGAAAGACTGTGATAAGTATATAAAACATATAAGTGATTGTAAGTCTCCCGAGTATGATCATGTTACTAGGTCAATTAATTACATGTAAAGTTTCCAAAATATACAAAATGTGTAATGTTATCTAGTCAGCATCCCAGTAATCCCCGTCGATCAGAACATGGCCTATATAGATCCGCCTGATAGTTGCATATAGGAGAACTCCTCCTCATCATCATAAAAGTCTGCCTCCGCTACATAAGCATCGCCGTCATCTGTAACTACAACAGGGTTTGGTTGGTGTTTAAAGCACCGTCCCAGAACGTGGGAGTGAGTGATCAACTCAGTGGAACTATAAAGCAAATGTTAACATGTTGTCAATTCAATCAAGCAGTAATGATAAAGCAATACAACAAGCATTCTTAAATACTTTGATTCATGCAATGATGATATGTTATAATGATGCATGCCCTTGCTTGCACTCCCTCTTGCGACAACATCTCACGATCGCGGCATGCAATACTTCCGCTGTGCTCAACTCCAACGCCAAAGATACATGCAATGCGGTGCATGTGCGTGATTAACCAAGTTCTTAATTAGACATATTCATACAGCAGGATTGGGAAGCTAAGGTACCTCCCTTACATCATTTCCCAAACAATGATCTATCTAGGGTCGTCAATTCTAGTTAATCACATACGACAGGTAGGTTCTAGGTCGCTACGGGGAGGCTCGTCACCATCAGCGCAAGCCTAGTTTATATTCGAGGTTACTACGGAAAGGCTTGTCGCCTTAACGTAGTCCTAGTATATACTCGAGGTCACTACGGGCTCGTCACCTGATCGTAGGCTGACAGCTCGAATACAGTGTCCCATACCACCGTATTCGGCTCACGAGTTTGAATTGCTCACTGGTCACTACGGGGAGGCTCGTCGCCCCAACGTAGACTGACAGCTCGACCACGGTGTCTCATACTACCATGCCCCGCTCATGAGTCTTAGCGGATCGAGGTACCAAGGTTAAACGGGTTTTTCACTGGTGAGTTTGGTACCTTAGATTTAAGCAGTAACGTCCATGCATGGTAAACATTCATCGGGCCAATCAGGTTACTTGACAAGCTCGACTGGTACGAGCGTGCGTTGAATCAATCGACATGAAGCGCATAACACTCCTTGTGGCCTAACCACTGTCGTTAATTTTCGTACGACTCAGATTCATCAAACGTCTCCATCGTGGCTAAAACAGTTCGACCACCTATCGTAAACCGTTACCGATTGCCTGGACTACATCGTAGCCCCAATCACACTCCAAAACAATAGCATTCCCATGTGATAATCAAAGACAGCATATGACAACCAATTTCAATATCAAACTCATTTAAGCATTTCAACAAACACGTAGTACACATGTTATCATACATAGACATTTCATCGGTAAATCACATAGTATTAAGATAGGTTATACAAAGGAAACTGTAACTATATATAAGAGATTTAAGAATCCTATCTCAACACCCTCATTACATACATTTTAACAAGCATTTTCTTATTCAGACATTTTATTAAACACTTAGACTACACATATTACACATATGTAATAAATTAGTTAAAACGCATATCATAGCAAATCCTTTCACATAGGAGTCGCCGCACGTACAACCATCGTGTATCCTCAAACATAAATCATGACAAACACAAATCATAATTCTATATTCATACAAACATTTCAACAAACACATAGAATGCATATATTTCAACATACTTCATGTATATGTGTAATACACAGAAAGACATCGTATTTAAGCATATGTGATGGCAATCAAGTCAGACATAAATCATTGCTGACATTGAAAGCCTTGAAAACCATAACCTAAATGTTTATAGTCTACACCTTTCGCCGATAAACTCGTAACGAACTCAGTTTAAACACCAAGTCCTCGTCTACGGCACAACGACAACCTATAACATAAAATAGGTTAGCTGTTTCACCTTTTTCTCTACTTGAATCCCTAAAACATATTAGGGTTAGAATTTCTTACCCAATAATGGAATCATAATCGCCGGAATAGCGATACAGTAACGGTGGTTAAGCACGTGGAGTGGCAGAGAAGAATCCCAGAAACTCTCTCCCACTTTATCTCTCTTTGCTCTCTTCTCTCTCCTAGGGTTGGAAATTCGTATGACATGAGAGAGAGAGAGGGTTTAAGGCCCTTATATAGGCCCATAACTGATGAGAATGACCCCAAGGCCATGGTATACTTAGGTTATAGCTAAAAGTTGGTTGTTTCAATTCAATGGAGCACATCTGGAGGCCCCTTTTCTGTGTACGGTAAGGAAAAAGTTTCCTGACATCGGATCTATGCCAAGTTAAGTTTTCAATCCGATCGGATTTGTGGATCGACCGTGGCGAACTAGTTTTAGTTCAACGGTCGTCGTCACTTAATCAGGGCCACAAGTACACTGACTTGTGTAAGAAATTTTTCTGATCCGATGGTGTAATTGGGTCAGATTTTGACGGTCTAAAATCTTAAATTCGGCTTGCAAGCGAACGACTCAAATCACTTAAATATGAGTTCATTTTCTGAAGATATTCACGTTTCTCACACACTTCGCTCCGGGCTAAAGTTGTGCGTTTCGCAATACTATCTGGGCTTGATTTCCGAGATGGTAGTCAAGCCCAGTAAGGCGGTCATATTCGTATAGATTCACGGTAATCGGACTTTCGACGCACGGTCTAAGTCCAAAATGGAGTTTCAAGCTGCTCCCGAGAGCAACTGGGTTTTGAGATTGATCATACGTTTTTAAGTAATGTAGCGTTAGCGATTCTACTAATTTTGGGTCTTTCAGTTCGTATTTAAAGCTTTCCAAGCAAATTCGATAAGTGATTTAGTTTAACACCTAATTCATCTTCGTCTAATTTCTAAAAGATTTGGTCCTTAATGATTTCTGCCTGAGGTGGTATTCGAGTCTTTGTACGGATTTTTCCGAGACGTTATACAACTTGACTCAGCTCGAACTCAGCTTCGAAACGAGTCGAATCAAGCTTTTTTGAGTCGAGCTAACTGATCTAACCGAGCTAACTCGATTCATGTACACCCCTACCCCCAATTTTCTATGGCGGGGTCTATTTGAGCTTTGAATATGCTTCAATTTTTGGCTCAACTCTTGAAACGAGGAAACGGATGGAGGGCATGGATTAGCCTTTCAGGTCATTTTATCATACCAGCCAAAAAAAAAAAGAAAAAAAAAAAAGGCAGATACAGGCGCCAATCCACTGTTAAGACCTATAGGCGCCAATCCACCGTTAAGACCTTCCCGGGATCTGCAGAACGATGACAAATAAACATCACGGTATGCCTTGTGAACGTTCGATCAATGGGCGTCTTTACCACCACTACCTCCTATGGTATGGTCCGCTTGGGCCTTATACCTTGGGGGTGTTTGGCGCATGGTATTGGGAAGGATTAGGTGGGATGGGATTCAAAAAACATAATTATTACGTATGAGAGGGATTGTCCCTGTTACCGTGAGATAAGCTTAATCTTATACTATGTTTGTAATATGGTGGTACATTGAATGAGTATACCCACCATCATTTGAAACTATTGAGAATAACACATATGTGTTATATTCAAACCGTTCATCTGTTTTGTAATATCATTTTATGTCATGGGCTTAAAGATGAGGCAGATCCAAAACTTATGTGGCCCCAGAGAAGTTTTCAACGATAGGTATTCAATCCCTGCTGCTTTCTATGGTGGAGTCCACTTGAGCTTTAGATCTACCTGATTTTTTGGCCCATGCTCTAAAATGATCTCGAAAAATGGGTGGATGGTGTGGATATAGCCCACACATCATGGTGGGACCTACACAACTTGCTAACATTGAGTGAAATTGGCATCGGACCTAATGCAATTCCATCTAATCTAATTCCAAGCTTTTCCGGTCTTCCCAAAGATTAAGTGGAATTGGCACGGACCAAATACAATTCCATCCCACCTAATCCCATCGAAATCTAAGGCACCGTTTACGGGGGCGGCGTCATCGCCCATAGATAGACTGCCCAAACAGTTGGTGGGATGGGAAGTAATGGGATAACCGCCGTGTATCGCCGTAAGACTATATCCATTGCCCGTCCAAACACACCCTAAAATGACCTGTAAAATGGATGGACAGCTTGGATAAATTCCATTAACCGTTCCGGGACCGAGCCTGTCCAGGCGGGGGTAGTAAGGACGGAATCCTCTTCAAGGCAACGAGCCGAGCCAGGGTACTAGGCGCTAGGTGGTACCTTGCGCATCTTCGTGGGTGGGACCTTGATGATATCTACCCGGTCCATCAGTTACGCTGCCTCATTTTTACCTTAGAATCCAATAATCATGACTCATCAATAAGATCTCAGTTAGGCCACACCTTGGGAAAAAGTTAGGATGTCCAGTTCACCATTAGCTTTTGTAGGGCCCACTGGCGTTTTATATGCGATCTAATCCATTCATCAGGTGTGCTCATCAGTAGAGCTGTACACGAGTCGAGTCGAGTCGAGTATTGCCCTACTCGTACTCGACTCTTAACTACCGACCGCTGCTCGTACTCGGGCTCTACTCGGCCGAGTAGCATGACCCCCTGCTCGTACTCTACTCGCCCGAGTACGAGCCGAGTACGAGTAGTAAACGAGTCGAGTCGAGGCCGAGTTTTCGAGTCGAGTCCGAGTACGACCACACGAGTTGAGTACCGAGTGCGAGTTTTCGAGGCGAGTTCGAGTCCGAGTCTGAATTTGAGCCCAATTCGAGTAGGGTTTTCGAGTAACGAGTTCGAGCTTTGAGCCAAGTTCAAGTTATAAATTGAAATTAATTTGAATTTCAATTCGATTGTCAATTGAAAAGTTAAACGAAACAATAAAATATATAAAATGCACATATTATTACATAATTACATTAACGTATTTACATAATTACATTACATTGTTCAAAATGACAATTTATAACTAATAACCTATATAAGATGAGTGTCTTCCTGTTCCTGTATTGTCATCTGATCCATCGGAACTGCTATCTATTTTTTCATATACAAATTGATTCACTTCCTCTGAGTCAGAAGGTGAAGAGATTTTTCCTTCGTGCTCTTCTACACTTTCAACTAGATTTTTCAAACTTGCTTTATGTGAAGAATTGTATGTAGTACCCAATGCCCTATAAAATTCACCGAGACGAGTCAGAAATTTCAATTTGCTACTCTTTTTCTTCTTCTTATTTGTCGTACTCGACGAGTAACTTGACCCTGCTTCAACATCGTGTTGTCTTTGACTCGAATATCGCTGAAGTCTAGAAGCATCTTCCATACTGCGCGTTATGGCGATTTGGAATTGTTCTTCCTCCAAAGCTTTTAATCTGGCTTCCTCCTCTACATTTTTTGTGGATGTCATTTGTGTACCAGATCCAGAAGCAGAAGGTTTGGATGGAGTGGAAGGCTTTCTATTCGAATCTAACAGGGCTTGAAAAAGAATTTGGACATCCTTAGGGGCATTGGGGCATGGTTTTGCATCACCACCTCGACATGACAAGTGTAGGCGAAAACGATTAGTCTTGTGCACAAACTTTGCGCCACACAAACCACACTTAATCTTTGTTTTTCCAGACCGTGGCGGTGATTCAACTAGGGAAGCATAGTCCCAAATGTTTGTCGATGGCTCAGATGACGACATATCTACATTCAATTTTTAATAAAAAAATCAGAATATTGATAAATAAATTGAACTTGATATAGCAACAAAAGAAAGCAATATAAATGTATCAAAATTCAAAAATAAAAGTAAATGAACAGGCATATGTAAATAAATATCAATGATTCAAAGTCTTCCAAACCACATTCCTCGTGTTTGCAGTTGCAGTGAAATAATATTACAGATCATTCAACATTCAGCCAAAAAATTGAAAAATCGAAAATAATTACTGATCTGTAGGTAGAGACTCATCACGAATCTCAATCTCCTCTTCTTCATCATCATCATTCATATCTCCTCCCATATCGGGCGCAACCAATCTTGCGTACAAATCAATGCTTCAACTGTGTTTGGCGAAAGTGAGCTTCGATACTTGCTCACAACCCTGCTCCCTGTGCTGAATGCGGATTCTGATGCCACTGTTGAAACTGGTATTGATAATATGTCCCGTGCCATCACAGATAATGTAGGGTATTTTGATTCATTAACCCTCATCTTCCACCATTCCAACACATCAAATTCAGCTCGCACTACGATTGACTCCTTGAGGTACATTTCTAACTCTGATTCCTTAGTATCAACTCCCATTCGTGCTTGTGCCAAATATGATATGTATTCATTTAGCACATCCGGATTACCAGGTACAGAAATATCCGCATCTCTACTTTCTTCAACACCCACTGCAGGTAAAGTATTAACGTACGATTTATATAGATCTTCAAGGGCTTCACGAACCTTAGACGTTTCTGCTGCCGCTCTTTCAGTAGGATAAAGCTTCATGAAAATAAAGCTAACCAATCCCATATTACAACGGGGATCAAGAACAACTGCCAAGGACATCAACAGATGACATTCGTGCCAGTATTTATCGAACTTCGTCTATACCAACTGTCATCTGACGTATGAAATCTGGACCCGCACTGGCATTTTTCTGCAGAGCATCCTTAATCTTCCAAAGAGACGGAAGAAACAGATTCGCGGTTGGATACTGATTCCCAGAAAAAATCTTCGTGCAATCGTAGAAAACTTGGAGAAATGTGTGAACTTGTTGTGCTTTGACCCAATCATCTGTGCTCGGCAACCAAGAATACGTTCTGTCACGCGCCGCATATTCAGGAAATGCAAGCTGTAATTCTATTGCCGCATCTAACATTTCATAGGTCGAGTTCCAACGTGTACAGACATCCAACTTCAACGTTTTTTTAGATGGCACATTCAAACGTTGGATGATGTCATTCCATACACTCAGCCTTGATGGCGACCCCCTTATATATTTCACACTTTCTCTTATGTTCTCTATAGTGTCGTCGATTGCTTTCAGCCCTTCTTGTACAATCAAATTTATAATATGGGCACAACATCTAACCTGAAATATTTTTCCTTCAAAAAATAAATTTCCTGTAGCCCTGAACTGGTTACGTAAGCATGAAATGACACTGTCATTTGCTGAAGCATTGTCTAAAGTTATTGCTGAAATTTTCTTCTCAATGCCCCAGCCTTCTAGACAACTGTAGATGCAATCTGAAATAAGTAAACCAGTATGTGGAGGAGGAAGGTGTTTGAAGTTCAAAATTCTCTTGCATAGTTTCCAATCCTTATCGACATAGTGAGCGGTTAATGAAATGTATCCTTTTCTTTGATTGGACGCCGTCCATAAATCAGAAGTCAAAGCTATTCTGTTCACTGAAGCTAAAACTTCTTTCAGTTTCATCTTCTCCTTTACGTACATCTTCATGCTTTCTCTCTGCACTGTGACGCGGGAGACATTCTCGACCCGAGGGTTAAGGAATTGACAGAAAGCCCTAAACCCTTTACTTTCAATCATTCTGAAAGGTTTTTCTTCCAAAATCACTAATCTAGCAAACCACTCATTCAGCTTCTCCTTGTCAAACTATGAGTGGACACTACGCCTTGGGAGTCGTCCCCTTCTGACTTCGTAAATGACAACGTCTGTTGGCCGGGAGGAGGGAGTCTTGCTTTCTTAGGACACGTCTTCAAATGTCTAATTAGATGTGTCGTAGATCCTCCTGGAATCTTGCTGAATAACCTTTGCAGTTATTACACTTTATCTTCTGTACACCGTTAACTGTCACGTCTTCGAAATCATCCCACACTGCTGATCTCTTCTTCTTCCCTTTGCATGCGGTTGACGTGTCTGTGTCTCCCTCTACTATTAGAGGAGATGTGGCCGATGCACCCATTCCAGGGGTATTTGGGCTTTCGTCTTGACTAGCCATCTATAAAATAAAATTCTTGATATTGTTATAATATCTAGGGCTAGGTCCTATACGGTATACGGCTAGGGTCCTAAGGCTAGACGGCTAGACCGCTAAACGGGAATAATTACTTAACTGTCTAAATCAGTCACCCATTCAAAGTTAGATGGATTGTAATGCTTCATTTTCCAATTTAAATGCTACGCCGAAATTCCGGCAGCATCTCCCCTTATCTCTCCAGAATATATTAATCTTGTATTTGATTCTCATGTCAATTATCAACACAAAGTGTGGACATTTGACGACGAAAATAAATACATGAAATATATCCAGAGAGAAAAAGGAGAGACGAAACCAGAACAGGCATATGCATTTAAATTGGAATAAATGAAGACATTACAATCTATCTAACCCTGAACTGTCCAAAAAGGGACAATTTGAACGATTTCTATGCATCCAAGAACACACTGAATCTATGTCTGGCAACATAGAAATCTTCAAATGGGCAACTGATTATCCTATATACTACAAGTCTACAACTAGAACAATACAAATAATTCATATCTATGCAAACAAAGGAGCATGCTGAAATTAACATTTATCATATAACTAACTAATAACAATTAACAATATGTCATATGAAAAGCCAAAGACATCTTAATGTGGTGCCATTTAACACTAACAAAGTAAAAAGTAAATTGTCATTTATAAAGTAAATTAAGTCAATTCAATGTATGTATTGTATATCTATCTATTTTGCCCTCTCATTTTAATGTGTGCCAAAAAAATTGAAGCATATCCAAATCTAAGTAAACACGCCCGGCCAAACAGGCCCTAAAAGTGGGGGGCGACTGGGCGTTCGCCCGGCCAAACAGGCCCTAAAATTGGAGGCAAGTAAACAGTACAGTGGTCAGTGGGCCCCAAAAAGTTTTTAATGGTGGGCGACTGGACGTTCGCCCGGCCAAACAGGCCCTAAAACTGGAGGCAAGTAAACAGTACAGTGGTCAGTGGGCCCCAGGAAGTTTTTAATGGTGGGCGACTGGGCGTTCGCCCGGCCAAACAGGCCCTAAAATTGGAGGCAAGTAAACAGTACAGTGGTCAGTGGGCCCCAGGAAGTTTTTAATGGTGGGCGACTGGGCGTTCCGCCCGGCCAAACAGGCCCTAAAATTGCCTCAGTGGCCCCAAGAATTTTTTAATGCTGGGCGACTGGGCGTTCGCCCGGCCAAACAGGCCCTAAAATTGGATATAATCCCAATATCCCATCCAGTTCGTCCAGCCAAACAGGCCCTAAAATTGGATCCCATCCAGTTCGCCAGGCCAAACAGGCCCTAAAATTGGATTCCATCCAGTTCGCCCGGCCAAACACGCCCTAAAATTGGATCTAATCCCATCCAGTTCGCCCGGCCAAACAGGCCCATATTAGTTCAATCGTACCGACCGGGCGTTCAATCCTCCTCCATCGATCTTAATCCCACAATTATATTAGCAATTTCTAGTTTTCTACTATATATTAGCAACAAAAAATAAAAAATCCACCCCAGGCCTTACCGGGCGAGCAGAAGAGGGACGACCGGCAGGCGGCAGCTGCGTGGCAGGGCGATGGCAGCGAAGAGCTGAGGCACCGGACGAGTGGCAGTGAAGAGCTGAGCACGGACGAGTGGCAGCGACGAGCTCTGGGAGAGGGAGAGAAATTTTTGAATGCTCGCTGGGAGGGAAGGGGTCGAGTAGGGTTTGAAAACGACGGGTGGGGTGGGGTAGGGTTTGAGCGAGTTGAGTGCTGGACGCCTGGACGGGAAAAAGACGGGTGGGGGTAGGGTTTTTTTTTTTTCGGGCGTTTATATAATACAATGTACGAGTCGAGTACGAGTCGAGTACCGAGTCGAGTACCGAGTCGAGTACCGATAGACTCGTACTCTACTCGTAATGTAAACGAGCAGTGAAAACCCGCTCGTACTCGGCTCTAACTCAGGCGAGTCGAGTACGAGTCGAGTATTCCGAGTCGAGTCGAGCGAGTACTCGAGCCATAGTCTGCTCGTGTACAGCTCTACTCATCAGTTTAAAAACAATGATTTAAAGCTCAAAGTATTCTAAACCTTAGGTGGGCCATACCATGTGAATTCAGAGGTTTTTAGGTATAATTTTACGGGGTGGCTAACCTGAATCTTGAATCAGTCTGATGTTTCGAATCAACGTTGAAGAACGGGTGATACAACTGATAGACGGGTTGGATTTCATGCACGTTAAGTCTTTCCTCCCACATACGCCACGTGTGCAAGCAAACGTAAAAAAGAAAGCAAAAAAGAAAAAGAAAAAAGAAACGACAGAAACCGAGAGTGCGAGCGGCAGAGTCGGAGATACGAGAGGAAGAAAAGCTCGTACATGTGACTGGTGGAATGACTAATGCGCGTAGAAGGAGTCCATTTCGAGAAAGGATCTCGTCGACGGTCGGATTTTGGTACGTATTTGAACGGTCGGATGCTTATATTCGGATTTAGGAAATAGGGTTTAGATTTTTTATTTTTTAAATTTTATTTCAGTTTTCGGGTAGAAATATCATTTCCCTTTTTGAAAATTTGGTCCATTTTAGGGTAATTCTGGTGTTTTTACGTCATTCTGGTTCGTTTGTAGCCTTTAGGAGACGGGAATTGCACAGGTGAGGTGACGATGATGAACTTAATGGATCCCTCGACTGCCCTTTTGGCTGCTTGTGGAGGCGACACCGTGAAGCTTTTCGATGTTTCAGAGGGGACGGGTAGCAGCGATCCCTGCACCTTGAGCTACGTGCCGTCGTCTGGTTTCCAAGTGAACTCTGTCAAATGGAATCACACTAGTAAGTTGTAATGATGTCTGAAATTTCATTTCTTGGTTTCACATTCTTTGATTCCTTTTCTTGGGTTTGATCTTTATTAGGGTTTCCATGATGGATTTTTTCTTCTTTCTTATTAATTCTTTTCTTGAATTAGTTGAATGGTCTACCTTAAGGAAAAAAGAGAATTTGCTGAGTTGTCATAGGCGGTGAACTTCGATACTGTCATAGAGTGTGGTGGAAATTTTGTTCATGGTATACATGTTACTCAAATCAGACCATCCAAATTGTGGGCCCGCTAGAGAGGTCTTAAACCAAAAAAGCTTATTCCGTCTATTGTCCTGATTAGAATGCGTTGGGCAGCTAATGTGATTAAGATTAGAAAAAGTTGATTTGCCAGATTCAATCAACGAGTGTCCATTAATCAAAGCTTAGTATCGTCTAATCAATTTGATTTTGCAGCTATTATCCATCTACAGTGGGTTTTACATTTTAGACAGTTTAATTCGAGGTACATATATGCCACTTGCATAATTCTTGTATCTGTATGAAACGTCACACTCATGAGGGTTTCAAATAACTCCTTGATGGAAATGTGGATCCATTTGCAATTTGCTTCTGTTGAACTTGGATTGGAGAGGCGCCTCTTACAACAACAGCAGCGTCGTCATGATCATCATCATAGCCTCATTCCAGCTATTTCGGGCCAAAGTTGTGAATCTTGTTTGCCAATAAAAGGCGCAAGTTCCCCCTAATTTTCGTTGGCATGTGAGGATCACAACGCACTAGAGGCACATCTCCATTCCCTTCACTTAGCTCTAATTATATTGAAAACATCGTCCTCAATCCCTCCATCCTTTTGAATGATAGAGTTGAACTACCAAAACAAATCACCGAGGCATTTCTTGGCCATCAATTTTAACTAAGCTTTGCACCTATGACCATTCTTTATTGAATTGTATTCCAAATACTGTGTCTTGGTTCTACTCATTTTTAGACCTTTAGATATTAGAGCCTTCCTCCAAAGCTCCAATTTAGCTTTGGGCCTTTGACTAGTCTTATCACCCAGCATTGTGTCATTGGCTGATAACATACTCCAAGGGACCTCATCTTGGATATTATAAGTTAATTTTGCCGAAAACATACACCAAGGGATCTTATCCTGGATATTAGTAGTTAATTGAACTCTACATTTATGCAGTTCTGAACTCTAGGCATATTGGTTATCTTATAATTATCATGAATCATACTAGCTGTTCTACAAAGCCAACTAATTAATATTGACAGGGAAACCTTTGAACATGATTATATTCACGGCCTGGCGACAACCCCTGTCTTACCCATATATTGAGAGGTCGGGTATAGAGGATCTGTTGTATCACTATCCTTTCTGTACTCAGATCACATAGTTCTTACGTACTTTTGACACATTTTCTCTATGAATGGTGCGAAAGAGAAGCATTGTGATATTAATACTTACAAAAGTGTATCAAGAGTTGTTGTTACTTGTTACGTTTGATGCTCTTAAACAAATGTGGAGATTTCACTCTTATTTTATTTGAATGTCGAAAACTTGTGTTTCATTACTCAAATGAGATCTTTCATTATTTAGAGGTACTGGTTATGTGTTAACTTGCTTTTTTGTTCCCTGCAGATTTAGTTGTTGCGAGTGCAGGAGATGACAAGAAGATTTCACTATGGCGGAAAAATGGGCAGAGTATGGGAACAGTCCCGACTTCTGGGAGTGATGTTGGAGACAACATTGATGTCAGTGTTCTTTTCTTCTCATATGCTTTGTTTTGTTATTCATTAATTTTTGGTCTGGATGTATGATTTGGTACCTTCGTTTTTGTCTGGTTATTGTGCCTTTTCAGGAATCCATATTAGCTATCAGTTTTAGCAACAAAGGTTCTAGGTATCTTTGTTCCGGAGGTAGCAGTCAAATTGTAAGAGTATGGGATCTGCAGAGGAAGCGCTGCATCAAGTGGCTGAAAGGTCACACAGATACAGTCACTGGTGTAATGTATAATTGCAAAGATGAGCATTTGGCATCAATTAGTCTGAAGGGTGATCTTATCCTTCATAACCTGGCTTCTGGAACACGGGCTGCTGAACTCAAGGACCCAAATGAACAGGTTGTTTGGTTGGTTCCAACTTTGGTATTTGACATACTCCACTGAATGACATTCATTTGGATGCTAGTTTCAATGTGTTTTTGGATGCTCAACTGAATTGATTGAACTGAATTGAAATTTACTCGGTTCATTATAGAGGAAATGACCATAGTGTGGTTGGCACCTTTCTAATTCATAACAACGACCAAACCTCTAATTTCTTGCATTAGAAGTTGAACTCAGCGATAGTATTGGTCGTTTGAGGGCATCCCTCGCTAGAATGACTGGGCTAGTTCCGCTTGGCCATTTACTCTTTATCAGAATTTTCTGTTGAACATCCTGATGCAGCCTTAATATTTGTTTCTGGGTACAGATTTATTGGTTTTCGTTTAATCTAATTGTTTCTTTAAAGCCAGGTATTAAGAGTGCTTGATTATTCTCGAATTAGCCGGCACGTTTTGGTGACAGCAGGTGACAATGGATCTGTACACATGTGGGATACCACGGGGCGAAGTCCAAAGGTTTGTAAATTGTAATATATTCTTGAAGTCCATTTTATATGGCTACTATAGTAGTGATAAATCCAATGCTCACAGAATCACTTTCCCATGGATTTAGAAGGTCATAGATAATGAACCTCACTTGAAACATTAAATATTCTCACATCACCTCATCTAGTTACTCTTACACATGCCGGATAAGATCATACCGTGGCCATCTCTTTGTTTAGTTCCTTCCTATTTGTTGCCCTGATGAATCTCTTCCATTATTTATTTATTTATTTTACTTAATTCTTTCTAATAACATAAGATGATAACCTCTACTAACATTAAGGCAAGTAGTTTTCAGACATTTTCGTGCCTGCAATTAATCAGGGGAGGGGTGTTAGCAAGGTAGTTTTTGGGTGCGTCTAGCCCGTCAACCAAGGAGCATTTTTGCCTTTTCGATTCATAGATGAAAGTAGCTTGCTCCCACTTCCTCTTCACTTTACGTGTAGCCCGTTGCATAAGCCGAGGTGTGAGGGGACCGTGCTACAAGGATATGTGGGGCCCACTGTGATGTCTATGTACCATTCATATTGTAAATTTGTTCCACCGGCTCATGTTTGGATGTCACCCTAAAAACAATGATCTAAAGCTTGAGTAGGCCACAACACCAAAAAAAGTGTTCATGGGTTACTATTCAGTTTTGGGAAGATCCCTGGTGTGTTAGAGATGCCTTTGGCAGAGAATTGAAAAGTTATACCCCCTCACTATATGTAAGGAAGTGTCAGCGAGCTAGTGCTTTCAGCGGCTTGGTGGAGAAATTGTGCACCGTGGTTGTCTGGAGGAAGAAACAATCCAATTCACCTAATCATTCGAGTGCTTCAGTCAGTATATATCCCGCAGGATGGGAAGGATAAAAGAATCTGGAGGATCGAACATCATGAACAATTTTTAGTGTGATCATTAGCTCTGGATCTTTCATTTTGAGGCTCTCAAACACGTGGAAGGCACCAGCCCTTGCAAAATTAGAGCCTTCATGTGGTTAGCTAGCTTGGAGAAGATCCTCATATGTGATCACCTGAAGAATCAAGGGTGGGCTCTTTTGAATTGATCCCTGCCATGTTGTGGCAGTGAAGTGTCGGCTAGCCACCTGCTGATTCACTGTCCGTTTTCCGCAGGAATCTGGTATATGATTCTGGCTAGATTCAAGATAAGCTGGGTGCTCCCAGAATTGGTTATGAAGCTCCTTGGCAGCTGGAGATCATCTGCCTGGGGATCATGCAGAAGGAAACTACGGAGATTGATTGTTCGAGGGATTGTGGTTCATCTAGAAGGAATGCAATGATTGCATCTTCAATGTGATGGCGTCAAAAGAATAGTAGATGATTCATGGATCCTGTTTGATATGACCGCTTGAGCCAAGACAAGTGAAGGTTTCAGAGGTTACTCTACAACCATGATGCTTAGAGGTTGGGATGAGATCATATGGTGTGGACCAGCCCCCCAAGACTGCGGCATGAAAGCTTCCCATTCAAGGTACTCTTAAAGCCAATTTTGATGGGCGTTCTTTTGGGAACATAGGCCTGGTGGGTGTGTGGGGTTTAGTGCAGGATAATAATGGGGCACGATTAGCTAAGTTCTGTGGTTCAATTGGTATCGCTGACTCCAATAAAGCTGAAGCTTATATCCTTCTTAAAGTGATGAAAATGGTGACTTGTCTAAGCTTCTTGCCAGTTATCACTAAGGGGGACTCATCAAACACGATTGGGTGGGATATGGGAGGGTTACCCATGGAGATTGTCTCATATCATAGAAGAAGCTTGGGACAGGTGCAGGGACCAATCTATGGCTTTTGTGGCCAACCCAAGGGAGGGAGACTCAAGCTGATTTGCTAGCCAAACAGGGTGCTGGATCAAGTGAGCTGACCATGATTGATCTGCAGTAACCGAGTTTGGGGTTTAGTTTGGTTTGCATAGTTTTGGCGTTGTATATTGTGTCGGCATTGTTGGCTTGGAGGTTTGGCTTTTGGCCCAGCCTCTCTTTGTTGTATTATCCTTTTTTCCTTTTCCTTTGAATAAAATCTTTTATGATTCATCACTAGAGCTGGGCATCGGACCGAGTCGGATCGGATTGGGTCCAACTCGATTCGGTCCGAAACCTACATGGGCTGACCCGAACTCGATCCGATTCGGGACCAAGTCCGGGACATCCGACTCGAACAGGCTGACCTGAACCGAGTCCGACTTGGTCAAGGAAACCGAGTCGGATCGGGTAGGGTACGGTACGGATCGGGTTGGGTCTGTGGGTCAAACTATATGGTCAAACTATATGCCATCTGGAAGGGTATCCTTCGTATGAAGGAAGAGGTCCTCCAAAGGATTGGCTTTGAAGTAGGCAAGGGAAATAATATCCATTTCTGAACAGATACCTGGTTAGGAGACGCACCTTTGAAAGACAAGTTCCCCAACATGTTCCGGTTGTCTGTGAAGAAAGACAACTCTATCGCTGAAAATTACTCTATTGAAGTAGATAAAGTGGTGTGGAACATTCAATGCCGTAGGAACTTGGAGGATTGGGAAATCGACGAATTTGTGAAACTGCTTGACTTCATCCAACAGGCCTCTCCAAATCGAATGAACCGGGACAATCTCATCTGGAAAGCTGATAGATCCTCAACCTTTTCAGTCAGATCGCTATACAATAAGCTTCTTCTTAATCCTGACAGCGCTATTTCGCATAGCCCCCACTTCATATGGAAGTACTCGGTCCCTCCGAAGCTTCAGGTCTTTGGTTGGTTGGCTGGGAACAAGAAAATCCTAACAGCGGACAATCTTAGAAGAAAAGGAATGACCCTAAGTCCCTAACCAACGTTTGCATCCGCTGCTTGAAAGCGGAAGAAACAGTGGAGCATTTGCTTATCCACTGCCCGTTTGTATCCTCCATTTGGACAGATCTCCTTTCATGTTTCAAGGTTAGTTGGTGTTTTCCCAGAGATGTGGACCTTCTCCTGAAAGCATGGCACGACATCAGAATAGGCAACTTGAAAACCCGGCTGTGGCGGATGGCGATCCTTGCCACATGGTGGTCTGTGTGGACTGAAAGAAATAGCCGATGCTTCCGTAACGAATCAAAGCCCTCTCACTTAGTGGGTTCTAACGTCAAATGTCTTATCGTTGAATGGGCCTCTCATACTGATGTTCTTAAAGATGTAGACTTAGTCTTTTTAGGGGCCTAGTTAGTTTCTGCTCCCTCAGCAGATTCTAGCTTTGTTGTAGTTCCGTTTCTTTCTTTAATCTAATCAGTTATCTTTAAAAAAAAACTATATGGCATGTGTTATATCCAAACCGTCCATCCATTTGGAGAGTTCTTCTTAAGGCTTGAGCCGAAAAATAAGACGGATCTAAAGATCAGTTGGACCACACTACAAAAATAGTGGGGGATTGAACGTTTACCATTGAAACCCTTTTGGAGATCACGGAAGTTTCGGATTAATATGAAATTTGTTTTTCCTCTTCATCCATGTATTTTTAACCTTATTAACAGATTAGATGTAAAATAAACGTTATGGTGGGCCCCACGAGTTTTTTAATGGTGAAAATCATTATCCTCGTTGCTATTTTCGGTGTGGTCTATTTGAGCTTTAGATATGATTCATTTTTTTTTTTCAAATGGTCTAAAATGATCATGAAAATGGATAAACGGTATGGATATAATAAATACATCATTGTGGGGCCCATGTAATTTTGATCTCATTAGAGCCTTTCGTACAACTCGGAGCTCGAGGCGCATCTCCGCTCGTCTTTGCATGACACATATCTACACAACCAGCTTGTAACCTGTTGTGTTGATGGGCGCGGATTAGCTACTGACAGGTTGGCAGGTTGAGTAGCGACTAGCGAGACAAGCTATTGAAGTGACGTCAGCAAGTCCGTGGGCCCCACCATGATGTATGTTTTGTATCCATACCCTCTATTCATTTGGAGAGATCATTTTAGGGCAATATCCAAAGAACGAGTTAAATCCAAAGCTCCAGTGGACCCCAGCACACAAAACAATGGGACAGTGACGACCATCATTAAAAACTTCCAAAGGCCACAAAAGTTTTAGATCAAGTTGATATTTGTGTTTTCCCTTATTTCATGTCTTTTTAAACTTTTTAACAGGTTGGATTTCAAATAAACATTATGATGGGCCTTAGGATAGTTTCAACGGTGGGAATCACTCTCCCCACTTTTTCTTTGGTGGGGTCCACTACAGATTTTTATTTGCCTCATTCTTTGGTTCATACCCTAAAATGATATCTAAAAATGGATGGACGGTGTGGATATAACACATACATCATAGTGGGGACCACAGAACTTGGTGAGGTCACTTAAGTAGCCGACTCGCTACTCAACCTGTCTGTATCTAATCTGTGTCCTGTGTTGACGTGCACAGCACGAAACTGCCTTGCTTCATGTGGTTTATCCACCGCACTGAGTAAACTCTGTTGGGGCCCATCGTGAATGCATGTGGTTTATCCACGCCGTCCATTTGTTTTTCCAAATCATTTTAGTGGTTGAACCCAAAATTGATGCATATCCAAAGCTCAAGTGGACCATACCAGTCCGTGAATGCTTCACATACGTTTACGGGTTACCCTCCCATTATAATATTCATAATCATTTTTTGGGCCACCGAGGTGTGGTTCACAAATCCAGACCATTCATTATGTGTGTCCCACTTGGATGAGGGGTCAGACCAAGTTCCAGATGCATCCAAATTTTAGGTGGGCCCCACCAAGTGCTTTTATATGTTTTAGGAATGTCTTTCCATGATTTAGATGGTATGGCCCACCTGAGTTCCGTATACGGCTGATTTTTGGGATATCCCATAATTTAAAGGGGACCCATCAAATGCACGGTGTTGATGTTCGACACACATCACGGTGGGGCCCACACAGCTCGACCTCATGGGAAGTTCCCATGAGCTCGACCGCATAGAACTATTTCTCTCTCTCTCTCTCTCTCTCTCTCTCTCTCTCTCTCTCTCTCTCTCTCTCTCTGTTAGCTCGGTGCTCGATGTGTACCTCGAGCCATGAGCAGAGAGAGGGATTGGCTACTCCCTTGCCACTGGCCCCTGGCTGATGGTTGGTGCTCCATGGACCCACATGATGTATTTATTTCATCCATGCCGTCCATCTATTTTTCTAGATCATTTTATGGTACTAAACCAAAAATGAGGTATATCCCGATCTCAAGTGGACAACACTACAGGAAATAGTGTTAATGAACATTGTGCGGATTGGATCGGATTGGTCCGGATTAGCCACTGATCCGAACTCGATCCGATGAACGATCGGATCTGACCGGCCCTACTCGATCCGCACCGATCCAGGCCATTGGTTCGGTTCGGATCGGGTCGGAAATGCCCAGCTCTGTTCATCACTCATTTAAAAAAAAAAAAAAAACAAGTGTACATGGGTTGTACACTGTTGTAAGCCTCTCTCTCTCTCTCTCTCTCTCTCTCTCTCTCTCTCTCGCGTAGCTTGAAGTGGGTGAAGCCGCACCCTTTCCCTTAATCTCTCCAATTTCTCTCTCCCCCACTCTCTCCGCATGCGTTGCACTCCTTAACTCTGCATCTTATGAAGCAGTCAATCCATGTTGGTACTTAGCAGCTGGTTGCCAATGGATACTTCTGCTAACATAGTTAACATTGTTGCACTTCTATGTAGGTGTTCTATAGACTCCACACTGCATTTAACTCACATTTGGGCCATGATTGAACTTAGGCAACCCCACCTTGATTTCCAATAATTTGGAGGTTAACTTCTTTGGAGGCCGACTGGTATATTTTATGAGATTGTTTGAGTTGTTCAAAGTTCGAACTGTTGCTTTACCAGTGCAAGTTCTATCAAGCACTAACAACTAAGCAGACAAGTCTTCTGTTCTTATTTTCTATATATTATTGAATAAAAAACATTTTTTTTCTTGAATATAATAGATGTCCAGTTAGTGGTCTAAAATTGTAATCCTAGTGGACGATGGCCCCCATTGGCTGCTTAAGTAGAGAGTAGTATTCACTCAGTCATTCTCGGAGCAGCAAATAACTAAACTTTCATGGCAGCCACCATGGTGTTGTTTAATCTCAGAAATCATTTTGACAGTGTCCACATTATATTTACTTCTTTCTTATGGTTTTATTGTTCACCAGACATGATGTTTGCATGGGAAATAAATTTGGCTATGCACTTTTTTCTTGTGGCAGGTTTCTTGGCTGAAGCAGCATTCTGCACCAACAACTGGTGTTTGCTTCTCACCATCAAATGACAAGGTCATATCGTTGCTCTAATAGTTATCAGTTTTCACCGGTTATATAAACAGAGGAGAACATTTAGTCTGTGGTCACGATCTGTATGCACAAGCGAATTGGATTGTGAACAGTCAATTTAATCACGAGGAAATGGAAAAATTAGTTATGCTTCCTGGTATTCAAATTGAAATAAGTAGCCTCAAATTGCAATCTCGTACCTTTTAAGTCCAACTTGAGAGTAACATATTTGCAATTTGGAGCCCAAAACCTCACATATGAATGCTAAGGAAATTACAATATGGCTGTTTTGAATTTATTTGAGTAATATTTACTATTCAATTCACTAGTGCATCCTATTCCTAAACACACCTATAGGGAGGTTATGGTGGAATGAGGAGCAACGGTGCTAGAGAGGGAGGGTGAGAAGGGGTTTTAAGAAAGGGAAGGAGGGAATATGAGAAGGGGTTTCATGGGAGGGAAGGGAGGGTGAGAAGGATTTCCAATTAATGCTATCTTAAGAGGGACTGATTATGCTGTAATTAAGAGTGAGGAGGGGTTTCTGGTTAATGGTATCTTAAATCCGTATCTTCTTCCCTTGCAACAGATAATTGCTAGTGTTGGTCTGGATAAAAAGTTATATACTTTTGATTCGGGGACTAGAAAATCAACATCCTGTATTCCCTATGAAGCTCCTTTCTCTTCACTGGCATTTAGAGATGATGGTTGGACACTGGCTGCTGGAACGAGTAGCGGTCGTATAGTATTTTATGATGTTCGTGGAAAACCACAGCCTCTCACTGTTCTTCGTGCTTATAGTTCTGAGGTGAAAATCTTTTCCTCTAAATCTTCTCGGGAAGTTTGTTATCATTTGAAAAATACTTTAATTGCGGGATGCCGTTATTATTTCTTTTCGTTCTTACATTTTTTGGCATGCATGCAGGCAAAGGCATGTATAGACAGTATTGTTTTGTTTCTTTAACATATTAATCTGTAGGATTAAGATTCTTTACATCTTTGAGCAGTTTCTGACCAAGCACCATTGCAACTAGAGTGGAATTTTTTGACCATTATACTGTGAGGATGTTGCCAGTAAAAGGTTTTGTATGCAGGGGTGATACAACTAAAAGTTTCCACTCAAACTCAGTCCTCAGAAAATTCACAATTTAGGTTGTTTTGCCTAACATAAACTAGTGTTGTATCTGTCAAACTTCTATGAGCAACTTCACATTCTCAATACTCATGCACATGAACTCTTCTGATTGTAGTATCCTTTTTGTTTCACTTAACTATATTCATACATTTCCCTTGATCATATATCCTCAGTCTTTTCCATTCAAAACTCCAAAGGGGGCAAGGATTCATGTTTTTTACCCATTGTTCCTGTTATCTCCAAGACTAGTGTTTTAAAGATATAGATATTTGCTAGCCGTGATGCACTTCTTCACACGACTCTAATGCGGACACACATGCTTGGCTGGTCTGTGTGTACGACATCCCAGCTGTGTATCAGGTGGACACTGTAGATTATTCAACCAAAAGAACAGGCCAGTCAACTATCAGCTAGGTGACAAATGAATGAAAACAATGGTTGGTCTAGAAAGCTTGATCTTTTTAGCCCGTCTGTTGTTTCCATTCATGTATGGCCTACCTGATAGGACCACCACTTGCTCTAAAAGCTCAAACTGATAGAGCATGACAAATTAATCCCTTTATCTCATAACCCATGCCCCAAATCCATGGGTTAGGTCCTCGGCCGAACCCTCCTCGTGGGCCCCAAATCCATGGGTTCAGCCCTACACGAGCCACCCGCCTCACACGGGCCCCAAATCCATGGGTTCTGCGGGCCACCCACCCCGAGTGTGCCCCCGCATCCCACAGGCCACCCCACTCGAGCCCGGTGTGAAAATGCCTCCGAATTAAGTGGCATGTGTGGATGGGTGCACCAAACCTCTTAGAGGTATTACTAGCAAGATGGTTTTTTGAATTCAAAATTTTTCTTCTCCATGATACATTGATAATCTACACAGTCTCTCTTCGATTCTGATTTTTTAAGCATTCTTCACCTTCCGTTGTCCTAGGTTACCTGTATTCCTCGTATTTGCCTGAGTATTGATGTCTAATATATAGTGTAGTGATTCTCCTTGATCGTCACACAGTCCTTTTAACCAGGTGCTGCTCACACAGTTCTTTTAACCAGGTGCTGCTCTCCTGCTTAAAGTCATGCTTCGGAGTCGCAATCCTGCTCCTGCATCAAATGATGCTTTGGTGTAGTGCTCTGCTCCTGTTGCTAGCCATTTCCTCAGTCCCTCATCTGAATCTGTTGCTGTTTTGCTTCATGCTTCATGCAACTATAGAGCTGGCTATGCCGTACCCTGTCCAAAACAGAACCTTTTGCCTGTATATCACTAACCTGTTTCTTTCTGGATCTTCAGATTTTATTTATTATTATTATTATTATTATTATTATTATTTGTTTTTTTGGGGTTTTACAACTGACAGTGATATTGATGGGTCCATCTCTTGTCATGTCCAGGAGAAAGAAAAGCCAACATGTCATTTGGGTGATTTTGTAATGTTTAGGCTTCTGTCTTTCCCAACTCGAAACTTTTGTTTGGTTTTTTATGATGTCCGGTTGCTTCATTTTCTGTTGTATGTAGATGAATGAATGAATGAATTGGACTTTTTAGAGTTAATGGTGTTGAACTACCATTCATTATTTAAGATATATTATCTTTCAAAAAAAATAAATTATTTAAGGTATATGATCTAATATAACTAGAGTTGTTTCTTGGTCATAGGATACTACTATTTGCTCTGCACAATCAATCATCAATCTGGATTTTTTGGCAACTGTTGATCGCACCAATCTGACGATCTGATGATCTTATCGATAGCATAAACAATTGAAAGGTCAAAACCGAGCAGGGACCTACCTTGGTTGGCAATGATTTGGTCAGGCAATGCTAACCAGTTGATTGATGGCTTGTAAGGTGTACTGGTTATGACAAAAATGACCAACAATTCAAAGAGTTAGGATCATCCAAATGTTGTGATTTTGAAAACTGGCCTGCCAATAGTGAGCTGGAAGGGATGGACTGCCCAGATCGATCGTTTAAACCTAAGCTACCTGCAAGAACCTTCCACCTTGGTGCCATTCTCACTTCAAACTCATGCTCCCACCTGCGTCTTAGCCATTTAAATTTTGAAACAGACGCTACCCATCTCACCTAAATCTGCTGCCGCTTATGCAACTATTGATTGCATGGTCCCATCTCCAATGTGTTAAATGCAACTGGTCGTATCGTAAGCCTACAATACAACTAGTCATATAAGATCATTTTCCATCAATTAATTTGTAGAAACTTCTATTCTTGCTATTTTGATCTTGTAAGAGATTGTGTTCTTTTAATTTTGTAGCCTATTAAAGACAACCTTTGTGATATCCAGTTTGGAGGTTGATGTGTGTAGGAATCAATGCCTATGTGATACTTGACACTGCCCTTGCCCCTCGCTACTTTTTTTGTTGTTGTTGATAAAATGTCTTGAGTATTGTAAAAGACCTGAAGGCCAAAGAGAAAATAGACTCCAACATCACTTCAATCCTGGATCACAACAAAACAGATGGCATAAAGAAAACATATTATATCGAAGACTGTATCCTTGCTTCAATACCCATGCCTTTTCTCTGAGCTTCACATTACACTCTGACATTGCAAGCTACATCTGCCTCTATGACCATAGGAATGATGCTTCCGATTGATTATCCGTAATATGTAAATTGCAGATTTGCATCTTGGATTGGTATTATGCATCCCATTTCTCCTGATCTTGGTCACCTTCGTTGGGGTTGGCAAGTTCACCTGGGCAGTTTGATGATACTGCACTTCATTGGTGGCAAGATGCTAATTCAATCACTTAAAGTTAGGGCTGTCAATGGTCTGGACCAGGTTCTGCCTGAGGCCAGCCTGTTAATTTGTCTGTCCTGATAGTTAGGCCCTGGTGGGTTTGTTAATCTAGTGGGCCTGGAAATCAGGCCCAGGCTGAGCCCACAGATCTGGAAATGAGACCAAAGCCCAACTCATGACATGCTAGCCTGGCAATTAATAACCTTACTTAGCATCCAAGCTAGGCATGTATTCAAGACTGTTTCTTTGTAACATGGTCTCTGTTTTTTGTGCTTCATCGACTGGAGATCTTCTTACAGTTGAATTATAACTGTAGAAAAGATGAGGGGAAAAGAAGTGTTCTCTGTCCAGCTTTGGCCCATAAGTCGTCTCGTCCATTATTTGATGGGTTGTTCCAATTCCCACCAACAAATTTATTAAAAAAAAAATAAATCCATTTCTTTAAATCTCTTATTGTTTCCAGTTTTCATCAGGCTATTACAAGTTTATGCTGGCAAAGATCAAAGCCCATCATTGTAAATGAAAGTACTTGTACTGCTGAGATTGCTCTGCTGGGTGGCACAGGGGAAGAATCAATCCTTATGCCAGATCCACTCCCTTCTTTGACATCATCAAGCCTTTCTTCAGCAACAGTGCTGGTTGGTTCCCGTAATTCTGGTCGTTCAGTTTCTGTTGCCGATGCATCTCCGCATACAACGACCAGCAGTGGGTCGATATCAACTATGTCAAACCTCTCGGCGGTGGAGGAAACTCCACATCGTAACCTTTTGTGGAAAGGTGGGGCTTTGTCAAGGTTACATGCCCCACGTTCGAATTACAACTTCAATGATGACATGGAAGTGTTTTCTCCACTGGTGGAAGTTCAGCCGATTACACCCTCACTTGGCACTTGGTGGGATGAGCATGAAGATGCAAAAAATGACCATGATAGGAAGCCCTCGTCGTTGTTTCCTTCGTCTGCCAGGAGATTTCCGTACACTGAAGAAGGGAGTATGGATCCTCATCCAATCTCACATTGGAAATCGAATTCAACTTCCAAACAGGTTCGAATCTCATGTCTTTTTGTTCCATTTCCATTTTTTTTTTTTTAAATGTCTTTTGTTCCATTTGAATTCCTTCTGAGATTTGCCAATTTGTTACAGAGGCCCCTGATATTTGTCACATATGATATGATGAAACATACAATTTTCAACTGCTGGGTCCCACCTTTTGGCAGTCCAAATCATCCATAGGGAGGGCTTCTGTGATGGATGGGAAGAAGCCCATTGATGGTCTAAATCTTTTATATGATGGAGGGGAGATACCCCAAAAGGCCAAAACTCACTCCCATCTGAAGATCCTTACCATCCAATTGGGTCCTCATTAAATGGACCATTGGCTGTAGTTGTCCGTTACCCGTAGGTGGTTAGGATCATTAGAAGGGAGAGATTACGGCATGGCCCATCCCTTGGCCTGATGGAGTTTGCTTAGCCTATGGCTCATGTTACCAAGGCCCCACCTTGTATCATTGCTGTGTTGGACACCACTCTCTCTCTCTTTTTCTTTTTTTTAATAATGATCAACTTCATGCAGGACGATACTCCATCTACTTTGTCACTGCCGAGTTCTAATCCCATTACTCCTCCTGAAGCTTGGGGTGGGGACGGATTGTCTGACAAACTATCTCATCTCCGCCCGGCAGTTCCCAAGCAATCACGCTTTATGACCAGTGGCTTGTTAACATCTGGCGCTTCTAGTTCCGTATTCACAGGCTTGCAAGATTCATCTGCATCCACAAGCCATACCAGTATCAGCTCTCTAACACATACAATCACAAGTTCTACAAGCCTGCATGGCAAAGACATCTCCAACCACGAGACTCTTTCTGGGTTTCCATTTAGTTCTACCTCTTCACCCTTTGGGACCAAAACGATAACAGGCCAGGCAAATCTTGAATTTCCAGGGCCGATACAATTGGCCCTCCCTAGAAAATATTCCAGCTACGCTGAGAGGATGAGTACTGTTTCTTCCTCAGGTGATGGAGCGAGCCATGTGATAGGTTCACCAAAACTAAAGAAGACCGGTGCGGAAATACGGGAAGAGCTTGTTAATAGCTTCTCGAGGTCGGATACATCGGCCGCAGTGTCAAGGCTTCTTCCAACAACAAATGTAAAACCAGATCATTTGATTCCCTTTCCAGCTTTTGGTTATTTCTTCATGGTTTTGTCTTAAGGAATTATATGGTGCTTGACCCTGAACCATCAGGTCAGATGTTTGGATGGGGGTTTACTTTTCTGTGATCCAAACCATTCATCTGGTGTGTCCGTTTTGGACCGTGGATGGTGATGATGCAAAAATATCTCCCTCAGGACAAGTCTGTCCCTCCCACTATTGGCCTGCAGATGGACAAAAGAAAAATACTCATCTGTCAATATGCAACTAAAGGAAGTGCGCTGATCAGATGGGTGGGATTTTCTGGAGGAGATGATTGATCCATTATCCATCAATGGTGGTGCCAGACATAAGAATGATTTGAATCACTGAAAGATGGGTCAACTTGGCCAGAAATGTGGGAGAGTTACATATTTTCTAATACCTTGCACGTGTGTTTTCTTATGAATGCAATAGGGAGCTGCGTTGCAACCCCAAACCCAAAAGAGCTTAGCTCAGACAGAACAGCAGCAGGGAACCTCGTCATTTATGCTTCAGCTTGTTCAGCGCACGCTTGAAGAAACACTCACATCCGTACAGAAATCCATCCACGAAGACATGAGGAATCTCCACATTGAACTACTAAGACAATTTCATATGCAGGAGGTAGATATCTCAATTTCTATAGGGAGAATGCTAAGGAGAATTCATGTGGAGGAGACTGACTGGGGAAGATCTTCCCAACCATCAATTAGTGGGCCCTCCATGGACGTCATGTTAAAAAATCAGGTGGGCCATGTGTATGAGAAATGTGGATGGATAGTGGAAAAGAAAAAAGAGCAGTCTATATCCAACATACCCTGGTGGCCCACCTGATGAGTGGAACAGCTGACATTTCTGCCAGGGCAACCCCACCTGAAGTCCCTAATCTTTTACACATGCCACAAGATCAACCTCAATCACCTTAAAATGTCCCTTGTTTCTCTAGCAGATTTTCTTGTGAGAATATTTTCCTTTCCTTTTGGTATCGATTTTCTCATATGAATTGCCCTATTTTTCAGACGGAAATGTCAAGCTTGATGACATCGGTTCTAGAGAAGCAAGCCGAGCTGATGAAGGAAGTGCAGTCGCTCCGAAAAGAGAACCAGCAACTTAGGCAGTTACTTTGAGCCTCGCCAAATTTTCCATCTGATTCTGATTCTTTTTGGATTTGTTTCCCAGGATCTGGCCAAAGTTTCAATTACCGAATTTTCGGAGCTCGATTGGTTTGTGGTCATTGATCGCCTGAGTGTTTGAGTGGGATCTGGTATCTCTGATTTATTACTTTCGGTTGATGTAGTGATAGGAACCTGTTTCTTTCCTTTTTTACATGTACAGATCATGCGTTTATCTGGGTATGGTTCTCAAGCTCTGTTGATTTTGATTTTCCCACTACAAGTCTGTTCCAGAATTTCAAGCAAATTTCTGAAGATGGTAGTCCACAAGATCGTTGTGCCGACAGGTAGAAACCCATGCAGTGTTTGCATGCACAAGCTAATTGAAGTAGGAAACCCACGCAGTGTTTGCATGCACAAGCTAATTGAAGTAGGAGCCTTTAGTTCAATCAAGAGGAAATGACGAGAGCAACTGTGGTAAAAGAATTACGATTTTGGTTATTTCCACTTCATTAAAACTGACAAATTGCAATTTAATTTGATCGGCCATCCAAACGAAACCTGCAGTTTTAAGAGGTTTACTCACTGTAGTCCATGGACCTGTATCATTATGCACGTGTCTAGGGCTAGTTGCCCACCATGTGGATGAGAGGTAGCAGAAGGCCACAGGGATTAGACGTGTGGACAGTGCATCAGTTGTACAATTTCGGTCATGGCCATGGGATGTCAGATGAGATCCAACTAGTCTCTGGTGGGTCTTACATTGTGGATGTGTTGGCCCAAAAATGAGGCCAGGCCACCGATCTTGGTCTTTTTAGGCTGTCCGTTTGTTTCTAATATTGTGGTCTGCTTGATGATCGGACCAGCCTAATTAATGGGCCAGGAAAGCTAATGATGGGACCCACCTGATGAACGGTTGCATATGACACGTGAGCCGTTGGCACGTGTGTTGTTGCATGTGCTTCTATGGTGGGGATACTTAAATGTAGATTCGGTACAGGAAGCAGTTGGATAATCCAATCACAAACTACGATCCTGATCACAAGGACGCATGCTATGTGTGCGGTGGAGATATAGACAGGAACGGCAAGATAATTCATGGCGATGGCCCTTGAATCTTACATATATTGTGTAATAAATACAAATAATGGAGTGGTCTCCATGATACACGTGTGAACAAAGCATAGGTGTGAAGATCTAACAGACGTGTGTGAAATCCAGGCCATTCCATGTAAAGAAGGGTATGCTGATGATACGGAATTTGAGGATGAAGAGAATCCACCAGCCAGTAACACGTGGTAACAGGGTTATCTTAAATAACTGGGGCAGATAGGTGGGCCATGTTTGAAGATGATGGACAGAATCAATCTACGTTAGTTTTGATCAATTTAAGAAATGGTGGAGACTCTTCAACCGTACACACACGGTATTGCACACTGTCCAGGTAAGTGTGGATAGTGCATAACCAAAAAATCACACTGAGAAGAAAATATTAAATATCTTAGCTTTTCAGTAGAATTTGGATCACTCATTATTTCACCTTCCATTTGATAGCCATTAATTGGATGGTTAGGATTGCTTGATCATTTTGATTTAAGAGTTATGCTCCACAAACAATGGGATCCACACTTTGGTTAGGATAGCTGTACTTCTGTGAGGAAAGATGATTCTCAACTATTTTTTAAATTATGAAAAACTTAAAAGAGTAGGAAAGGTCCTGATTCCTCTCAAAACCAACCCAACCTGACCTGACCTGACCTGACCTGACCCAGCTTTTAAAGGGATTGATTTGAGTCATAGTAAAATGGACCTGACCAAGACGCAAACCTAACCCAGTCAAATGTACTAAATTAAGCACGTGGGATCTCCTTAATTTCATTTTATGTTTTTCCTTTTGGGCCAGAACAGAAGATTGATGCACCGATTTTTTTTAAAAAAATTTAATTAATTAATTTTTTTTTTTCTTTCTTTCTATCTAAAATGTGGTTTTCCATCCACGACTAGTGACAATCCAGCCTGCGTACATAATGGACTCATTGTCAGTGAAGAATATACCAAAAATCACACTATATATTACCTTAACCATTTGATTATACATGTTGAATTTGGACAGTTAATCATTTTATTTTATTTTATCATTAAAATTGATAGGCATCATAAATCAGATCATTTTAAATATTATTTGTGTGAAAAATTGATTGCAATTTCTATATCCCACTCCAAATGAAGGCAAACTTGACCCATATAATAAAGGGGTTGAGTCTGGGTCTTCTTGTAGGCAAACCCATCCTACTAAATAAATAAGTCACTCCGATCTTTAAGGGCCTGTTTGGTTGTTGGGAGTTCATTCTCTCCACCACCCCCCCCTCCCCCCCCCCCCCCCCCCCCCCCCCCTCATTTTTTTTTTTTTTTTTCAGAAGAATGTTAGAGTAAGCATAACATGTAACATTTATGGAGATTGATTAAATTTTTTTTGATTAATACTAGTCTTCTAAGTATCGGTATCACTACAAGTTTTTTTGGCCGGGGATACTGAAACGATATCGATATTGCTGATAATATCGCTAATAACTGGAAATGCAGAAAAACATAAAAAAATGGTAGAATTTTCAGTAAAACTTCATGAGATGCTAAAATATACATATTTGCATATTTGGAAATTATAAAGTTAAAACAAGAATGTATACACAGTAAATTTTCATTGAGTGAGGGCTTAAAAGAATGTATCGTCGTAAGAAACAATCTACCCATCTCATCGATCTCATATAACCATCCAATCATCCATCCAACCTTACATTAATATTGTACAACATCAACAACTCACAATATTTACTAAGAAATCATTAACAACTAGAAAGAAAACAAAATATTGTGGTCTTAATATCGAGAATGTTACGATAATAATAATATTGAGATATTATCAATATTAACAATGATAAATTGAAAAATGCATACAACAATGTGGTCATAAAAAAATTGAAATAGTTTTTTTTTTTTTTTAATAAACAAACTTTATGTAATATTTCTACATTGATGATATTATTAAAACATTGCTGATATACTTCTAATACAAGCGTCGTTATATAGTTGAAAATATTAGCGATATCGATACATTGGCAATACAAGCGATGCTTGAAATTAACACAATTGAAAATATTGGCGATATTGATATGTTGTCGATATTTAGTGACACATGGTTGATGTCTGAAATTTTTAATATCGTGTTATGGATATCACCAAGCTAGAGATACGGATAATATTAGAGATAATTCAAACAATGATTAATATAATTGTGTTTCTCGAGTAAAGTTTAAAGTTTTTAGAGTGGGTTTGGATTGCTATTTACCTTAGTAAAGGCCTATAAAGGTGTAATGATTACAAATATCAAATCTTGTTTCCTATTTTGACCGACTCTTTGTATGTTTGGATATAAATGCTATAATCATAATGATTGTACTTTATATGTTATGAATATATCACATCAATAGGAAAAAATATACTTATTCTCTAATTTTGTTGGGAGATTTCTAATAATACAGTGTAAAATTTATTATGATTGCTCGTTTCATATACCTATCACCGTTTACATACACAATTTATTCCCAAACTACATATTGATTTATGAGTTTAAACAAAAATCATAAATTTGTAACGATTGCTCTTTTACACTCTTTTACCATGGTAAATGACAATCCAAATGAGTATAAAGTTTTTTATTTCCCAACTATAGCTTGGGATAAGTTTTTTGCAGAACCTAAAATGAAAATTGCGGTAGAGATAAAAAGAAAATAATAAACATGGAAAAAGGAATAAAATGTTTGGATTACATTGTGTATTCACCACCACTTGTCATTACAACTCATCAACTGTGCATGTGGTTACATTGTGGATGGAGCAGGATACCTTAAATCTTATTGATGTGATGTAGAGCGGGCCGCATACACTTTCATGGCAAAGATGGACCAGAGAAGGCCCGACTAGAGGTGGAAACGATCCGGACCATTAAAATCTTAAATTAGTCATATCTTGCAAACCAGGATGAGTTTTTCGACATATTATATATGATTTTGGGGTAGGAAAAGCTACTTAAGCCCACTAACTTTTATGTTGAATTGTCTCATTTAATTTAATTTTTACTATAAATAATACGTTTTAGTTCGAATATAACTTTTGATTCTTTGAGTTGTAAGGAGTCGTCCTCAACATGAAAAGGGCTTAGAAAAGTTAAGAGAATAACGTGGTTAGGCTAAATTGGATACTTAACTATTTTTACATAAAACCAAGAAGTCTAGTACAAATAGAAGCTGTCTATTAATAATAAGTAATGTTTTTAGGGTGTTTGAATTGGAGTCCAAGTTTGAAACTTTGTCTTAGGTTTGACCTCATTATTTAAAGAATTGTAATTTTATTTTCTATCATCAATCAAATTATTTTAAATTTATTAGAAGTTATTTATGCTTTTATCCCTCCTAGATTCGAGGAAGCTCTGTGAGGAGTTTAGAGAGCTCTATGGATTGTGGAGTAGTTATTCCCTGAGTAAGATAGTGATCGACCTCATCACGTCCCTCCTTGCACCATGATGGGACAGTCCTAACAGTCTAATTGGTAGCCAACAAACAAACTAAAAGGAAAATGGTGAGCATTACAAATTCAAACGGCAAGATCGTTTTGTTAGATATTTGGTCTTATACATCCAAAATTGGTTCATCCTTTGGACCAGCCGGATTGGTACTCATGGACACCACATGTGCACCGGATAATTTAGGAACCTAGCTTACCTAGGGCACGGGTTAGGTACTTCCCCAACTGTCTCCAGTCACGGACAGGGTAGGGCTGTGAGTGGTCACTGTGCTGTATGTATTTTATCCACAGAGTCCAACCATTTTGCTATGTCATTTTAATAAATGAGGCAGATCCAAGGTTCAAGTGGGCCACATCACATGAAGAAGCAGTGTTAATGATACTCACTCTTGAAACCTTCCTAGGACCAACCGCGATGTTTATTTACCACATAAACTGTTCATATAGTCATATGGACCTGATGAAGGTATAAAAACAAATATCATATAGTCCAAAACTTATGTGGTCTTTATAAGTTTTTCAACTGTGAGAAGTTAATCCTCATTTTGTGGTCTACTTGAATCTTAGATCTGTGTTATTTTTCGGCCAGAAAATTAAAATGATATAGAAAAATGGATGGATGGTGTGGATGAAACCATTACATCATGTGGCCCCTATGAGTCCCAGCCTGTCTCGAGCTCAGGACAGGCGGGGGAACTACCTAACCTGCGCCCGCTTACCTACCAAAGGTTTGAACGCTTGCAAGATCACATGGTGGTCCCCACATGAGGTAACTCTTCCAAGATGAGAAGATTTGTAATCAAATATTACCCTGAGAGCCGAAACCACTTTCTTTTGTGGAAATGCTATTGAGAGAGATAGAAGTGGAGGTTCATGGTACGTGCCACGGTTGGCCACCTGTGCGAGATCCTGTCAATTCGAAAAGTGGCCAGCATGAAATGTCGGTTCCTCTCATAAAAAAAAAAGAAGGGTTGGGCCACTCAATAGATGGGTGACACGAGAAAGTGGAACATGTGTCTGGGTCATCATCTTTCTATCGCCATCAGTGCTCTCTGTAGACATGTGATAGATCTGACCAACAAGTCAATGGTAATCAAATCATGCAATATGCTATTATATAGTACTTTATTATAATCAGTTCAAATCATATAATATACTGTTAAATAGTGTTTGGTGGTAATAAACACATCTAATTGATTATTATATTATATCTGTGAATATTTTGTTCTCTCGATCTATGAACATTTCATACAAGGAGGATTATACCAGAGTGCCTTTCACTATTAAACTTTTGGCATGTTTGGATTGACGGTGGTTAGTCAATGTTTGTTAGGTGGAATTTCGTTCGGGATTGGAAAATTTGAATGATAATTTCTGTGTTTAAATGGGCACAATAAACTTGTAATGATGATACTTTTACATTAATGTAATTAATGTTAAATTAATAAAAATCAAACTAATAGTAAAATTATACTGACGGTATTTTGATAGGAGACTTACCCTAAACTATCATGTAAAATTGTAGCTGTTATAAATTTTTTCCTAGAATGTAGGATGAGAGTTAAAAAGTGATAAGAAAGATTATGATCTTCTTAAAGTGATTAAAACTTTAAACCCACAAGATAATTTCTTGAATATACAAGAACAAATAATAAAAAACTCAAATATTTCTATTGAATAATGTGTAATGTCCGTAAGTTCTCGACTACATCACTAATGATAATAAAAAATCCTAATTCAAAATTATTTAAAATAACAAAATTCTAATATTAATAAAAGTTATTCAAAATAATGAAATCCATGTAAAGTTGAACTGAAAGAATGTGTTTTTTACAAAACAAACAAATGCAATTCATTATGCTTGTAGGTTGACTCCAAATGATTTGTTACAGTAAAGATTAATAGATTGTGCATCTTAAGTATTGCTAGTCAGATCAAAAGTTATTATTGATCCACATTTCAGATGACAATTTCTCTCTATTTGAATTGAATTTCTTTGAATCAAATCCGATATAATTCAATTGTTATGAGCAAATCCACACACCTCCACATCATCTCCTATGCAAGACCAAGCTTGAATCCAACGGACTAATTACACTTTCATTTGGCATTCTTTTGGTCTAGCTATGTTAAGAATGTATTTGTGCCATGTCATTTTACATGCTAAATTGCAGCCGTAAACAAACATTGTGAAATCATAATAATGGTGCATTTACTACTCTTTATGACGGTATAAGGTCAATCAAAACACCACCGAAAATCCAAATAATATAACATTCCAAGGTTAAAGAAGGGCATCCGGTTAATTGAGATAAAGCTTAGGGATCATTTGGCACAGTGGATTGGAGGGGGTTGGAGGGGATTGGCAATCCCCTGGATGTTTGGCAGAATAAAGTAAATGGGGGTTGCAATTCCAAGGGGTTTCCAATCCCCTCTTTGAGGGGGTTTGCAATCCATAGTGAGAGCTTGGATTACACTTAAAATCATTTTAATAGTTGCAGGTGTAACATGTATGTCATTGTACACCATCATTCTATTGGGCACGTGACCCACTAATGATGATCAGCATCGTCCAAACATTGTTCAACACCATCCAAACATTGCCCATATTAATCAACAATTAAAAATCGTTGGTTAGTCACTTAGACATGATCTTGTGCTTGTGGTCCATCCAAGACTTGGAATTTCATCATTTTCAGGCAAAGCATATATTTCAACAGGCTTACCACAACCATAGTGTCAAAAATTATATATCTCACTGATTAGGGATATTAAAGTTGACTTAATAATTAAATTCAAACCCATGTAAATATACCATGCATAGGTATTTTTGAATTAAAGTTGATTTACACTCCAGGGTGCCAAACGCATCGGGGGGAATGCCAATCCTGAGGGTTCCAAATCCACACTCCCAAACAAGCCCTTAGGGGTCATTTGGCACTGTGGATTGGAGGGGGTTTCAAATCCCTTGGTTGTTTGGTAGCATAAAGTAATTGGGGATTGCCAATACAGGGGGTTTTCAATCCCTTCTTTGAGGGGGTTTGTAATCCATGGTGAGAGCTTGGATTACACATAAAATCATTTCAATAGTTGTAGGTGTAACATATATGTCACTGTACACTATCATTTTATTGGGTACATGTCCCGCTAATGATGATCAGCACCGTCCAAACATTGTCCATGTAAATCAACACTGTTCAAACATTGTCCAGCACCGTTCAAATATTGTCCACATTAATCACAGGCTATCCAAGACTTTGGAATTTCATCATTTCCAGGCAAAACATATATTTCAGCGGGCTTATCACAACCATAATGTCAAAAATTATATATCTCTCTAATTAGGGATATTAAAGTTAATTTAGTAATTAAATTCAAAGCCCTATAAATATATTATGCATTGATATTTTTGAATTAAAGTTGATTCACACTACAGGGTGCCAAACACAGGAGGATTGCCAATCTAGGGGGTATCCAATCCTGAGGGTGAATCCGGCGGTTCCAAATCCACGCTCCCAAACAGGCCCTTAGACTCTGATGCGATGGATCTTAACATGGAACCAGGCTAAATTTGTGCTTGTGTACATGGTGGGCCGTACTAGAAGAATGTCTGTGATGTCACACACGTGTGCTGCAGAATGCCTCTTCAGTCTCATATTGCGACGGGTTATTGCATTCGTACAGTATACGAGCATGTGCTTGATAATCCCAACCAGGCATCCTGGGCGTACTTTCATGGATCAATTACAAAACATTTATGTGATTGGACCATCTAACCATCTAATAAATGGGCTTTTAGTGAGTGAGAACTGATTTTATATTTCTAACTTTTGGGGCCCGTTTGGATGCCACCAAATAAGTTACCTTTTCTACTTGTTATAATATATAAGTGATTTATTTCATATAAGTAAATTTGGTTTATAATTACTTATTAGTAACTTTCTTACTTGAAAGTACATAATTACTTAATTTAAAAAAAATAAAAACTTCACTACTTTTCATTGGTTGCTGAAGAAAGGAGTTGCCAAACATACTAATGTCAATTAAGATAAGCTACTTGTGGGATAAGTAGCTTATCTTAAGCAACTTATGATCCAAACGCCCCGTTAGTGTTCATTCATATGCTCCTGATGGATAGGTACCGCTTGTCCGAAAACTGTGATTTTTGGATTATAATTAATTTAATATTTTACCTATTGAATGAACGGTTTCGATCTAATCCACGTATGCCACATATGGAACAATGAGACGGATCCGCTTTCCGCAAAAGTTACCACCCGCGCTTACTCAGCTACAGCTGGAGAACTGCAACTGACAAATGCTGGTGCACTCCATCGACTACCATATTTTGATACTCGCCACTAACACGTGCCGAATTTGTACACTTATGAAAGATCCAATCTTCTCGTTAGACAAGCACGTGGTGAAGATTAATTACATCAAAGATTAAGTCGATATGATCACTATTTGGGCCACACTTATGTGTCGAATTTACACCGTTGATCATTTTACAATTTTTTTCAACTGTTGATCCCTCTGATTAAAATATCAGACAATTCATCTATAGCGAAAACCTATGAGTGGGTTGGATCTGCCACGTTGTCATGTATGAGATGCGAATGCCAAAAGAAAAAAGTACACTCGCTAGAGTGCATTTTCACCGAAACTCCAATGTCCTGTGTCAGCCCATGCGCATAGGCTTGTATGTTGGCGAGTGGAAGTTGTTTCAGCGATAAGACGGGTGAGGGAGTGATTATACGGTACTGACGGTAGAGCCGAAGCTGATGGTCGGTGCTCTGTGGGCCCCACCATAATGTATGTGTTTCATCAATTCTGTTCATCCATTTTTTCAGATCATTTTATGGCTTTATTCAAAAAACGAGAGTAATGTAAATCTCAGGTGGACCACACCACAGGAAAACAATAGTGATTGGATATCCACCATTAAAATCATCCTAAGGCCCACTGTACTGTTTATTTGACATCAAATCTGTTGATTAGGTCATACAGACCTAGATGAAGGGAAAAAAAAAGATTGTCTTGATCCAAAACTTTTTTAATGGTCGACGCTCATTCAAACCTGTTTCGTGTAATGTGGTCCACTTGAGATTAGAAAATACCTCGTTTTTGGTCTCATATGCTAAAATGATCTAGAAAAATAGATGGACGGAAGGGATGAAACACATACATCATGGTGGAGCCCACAGAACACCGACCATCAGCCATTGGCTGGTGGAAGGGGGAGTAGCCAATCCGTTTCCCCTTAATATGGTTTGGCCATATTTCCACAGTACACGTGGAGGGCGATGCATCAATCGTATCCGTTTATGTAGTTAGTACTACCAAGGACGCGGTTTAGCTAGTGACCCAACACTAGCCAGCCAGCTGGTGTCAAAGCTCTAAGGCCCTGCAATGATGCATGTATTTTAGATCCAAATCTTGGATGAACCACATCACACAAACGGGGAGATTAAATTCTTACCGTTGAAGACTTTTTAAGGATCAAGAAGTTTTGGATAAAGACATTTATTTTCCTTCATTCAGGCCGGTGTGACCTTATCAATCGTTAGTATGTCAAATAAACATTAGAGTGGACCCTATAAATTTTCAATGGTGGACCTTTAATCAATATTGGTTTTTTGTGGTGTGATATACTTATTTGCTGATAATTCTGTTTTCCCTTCATCCAGCTCATGCCAAAAATGAGCTGAAAAAAAAAGAAAAAAAAAGAAAAAAAAAGAAAAGAAGATGAACAGTATAGATAAAACACATAAATCGTGGTGGAGCCCACCGAGCTTTGACACCAGCTAGCCAGCTGGTGTTGGGGTCACGGCGCTCAAATGACTAGGACCACTACTGGATGTGGATTTTGGAAAATCAGCAAGCAGTCGTGTGGAAAACTAGGTGGACGGTCCTGATTGATACATAACCCTATTATGCGGCGAACTGTAGAGAGATGGCTTTACCACGTTACGATTCTCCATCATCTCCCGTTAGAGAAAGGGTCCTTACTCTTGCTCGGGTGGTACTTTCAGGAGTTTCATCTCCCGGTTACGGGTTCGAGTACGCATAGGAGGTGAAATTTCACCAGCGTGTGTGTAAAAAATAAATAAATAAAATAAAAAATCTCCCGTTACAGAGATCATACACAGTACAATGATTGGGGCGGACGTAGCCTCAGTTACGTGACTGTGGGATCACCATTATGTATATGCTTGATATCACCCCGTCCATCAGATTTTAACAATTTATTTACTTATTTATGATATGAGAATGTAAAATTAGGTAGATTCAAATCTCAGGTGGACCATGGCATTGGAAACATAGTGATTGAACTCCCATCATTAAAAACTCTCTATAGCCCACCGTTATATTTATTTTCTATATAACTTGTAGATAAAGTCACAGGTACTTAAATGAAGGGTAAATATAAATATCAGCTTGATCCAAAACTTTTGTGGTCCTAAGAGACTTTTAACGGTGGATGTCCAATCACCGATGCTGATGTGCTCCACTTTAAAATTGGATATACTTAATTTTATAGATCGTGCCATAAAATGAGCCGAGGAAATTGATGGACGGAGTGGATATAAAACACATACATCCATATGGGCCTCACGGTCGTGGAACCATCTAGCTCGATGATTTCCGGATCCAACTAAGCCTTTTCCGATTGGCGGATTGGGGCAAGTAAGGAGGTGTGAGGCAAGAGAAGATTCGCCTTGTTATTAATAGGTAGGACCCATGGTCCCTTCCCATTCGTGTAAGTTCCAATGGGGTCCTTGGTATTATTGGTGGCCCATGGTTAGGCTGGACCGTCGCTTTCACATGGCTGGCGCCTGTAGAAACTCTTGTAAATCAATCCTAACCGTGCATTTCTCTCCATGATCGGTACGACTGCATCTACCACTAGAAAGTTTCCTTATCTCTGCTCGCATTTGGATAATGGAAAATTCCGGAAGCATGAATTCTACTCGCAAGTCGCATTTGGGTATAACAAAAAATTACATAAGCATAAATCAGTAGAAAATGCCAATGTGAGCATATGTCGGGTCAACTGGCCCGAATCGCTTTTGAGTAGGTTTGGGTCAGTTAAACGGGTAGTGGGTCAGTAACGAGTTGAATCCCATCCATACCTAGAGCTGAGCAATCTTGACCTGATCCGGTGGATTCGACCAGATCTGACCTGATCCGACCAGATCCGACCCGATCTGAACCAATCCGACGGCCTGGATCGGTGCGGATCAAGTAAGGCAGTCCAAATTTGAAAAATTTTCGGATCAAGTTCGGATCCATACCTACTCGGACCGATCCAATCCGATTGCATCCGATTCAAACCGATCCGGCCCCATTATGATTCATGTGTTTCATCTATTCCATTTATCCATTTTACAAATAATTTCAAGGCTTCGTACAAAAAAAAAAATGATAGTGATATAAATCTCAGGTGGACCACGCCACAGGAAAACAATAATGATTGGATATCTACCATTATAATCCTCCTAATTAAGGCCTATTGTACTGTTTATTTAACATCTAATCTGTTGATTAGGTCATAAGGACCCAGATGAAGGGAAACAACAAATATCAGCTTGATCAAAAACTTTTATGGCCTCCAAAACATTTTCGATGGTCAACATTCATTCAACACTGTTTCCTATAATGTGGTCTACTTGAGATTTCTATATACCTCATTTTTTTTCTCATAACATAAAATGATTTATAAAAATAGACGGAGGGCATGGATGAAACACATACATCATGGTGGGGCCCAAGAGCACCGACCACTGACCATTGGCTGGTGGCAGGGGGAGTAGCCAATCCGTTTCTAGTACAGGCGTCTGGCGCTCCTTGAGCTCCGAGTTGTACGAATGGTTCAAAGGAGATCAAAGTTATATGGGCCCCACGGTGATGTATTTATTATATCTACACCGTTCATATATTTTTAGAGATCATTATAGAACATTATCCAAAAAATGAATAATATCCAAAGATCATCTCGACCACACCACAAACAGCAGCAGAGAATGATTTTCACCGTTAAACAATTTGTGTGGTCCACTTGATAGTTAGATCTGTCTTAATTTTCATCTAAAGCCTTAATACGAGCTCGCCAAATGGATGAACGGTTTGGATATAACACATACCCCATGATCAGACCCACAGAACTCGCTAACGTCAATACAAATTCATGATTGTGCAAGTTGTGCTTGCGTGAAAAGCAAGTCACTGATTTCATGGAGTGCACGTCAACAATCCGGTAAAATCGTGAATACGGTAGATGGAAAGCTCTTTCAGAGCCATGTGGGGCCCACCCTGATGTCTATGTTTTATCTAAGTCATTCATCCATTTTGACATATCATTTTAGGCGTTGATCACAAAAAGGCGGTATATTAAAAGCTGAAGTGGACTACACCACATGAAATAGTTGGATTAAATTCATACGATCCGAATCGTACCCAACTCGATTCGACTCGGTTTCTCCGACCGAGTCAGACTCGGTTCGGGTCAGGCCAACCATGTATCGAATTGGTTCGAGTCAGGTGACCCGGACTCGGTCCCGGATCGGATCGAGTTCGAGTCAAGCCATTGACATTTCGAATCAGATCAAGTTGAACCTAATCCGATCCGATTCGGACCGATGCCCAGCTCTATCCACCCCAGCTTGACCCGCTTGAATGGATTGTGTAACAACCCATATTTTTGTGGGAACTAACCCCACCGTCCGCTTACGTGTGGTCCACCTGAGTTTTGGATCAGCCTCATTTTTGGCCTTATATCTTCTCTTGGCCTAGCCAAGAAGATGGACGGAGTAGATTTAAATTATCGTTAGTGGGACCCACCATATCTTTAATAAAATAAAATAAAATAAAAATAAAAAGTTAAATCTTCCGCACGACTAAACCACTTTCTCCACTTTCCTTCCTTTTTGTACGGTAATGGCCGCCGAACCTCCCACGAAATGAAACTACCCACGTCCCCCACTCTTTCGCATCGTTCCTTATATCCATTAAAAAAAAAAAGAAGAAGGAAATAAACAAAGTTTCAATCTAAAGAAAAAAAAAAAAGAAAAAAAAAAGAAAAAAAGAGAGAAAACCCGGTAGATCAAGAGAGAGAATGAGAGAGAAAGCTCTGTAGATCAAGAAAGAGAGAGATTTGAGCGGAGGCAGATCATCAGACTTTTAAGGAGGTGATCTTTTCCTGAAGTTTATCATTTTCAGGTATTTATTATGAAATTTATTCCCAAATTTTTAATAGGAATATTATTGCAATTGATTATTATGTGGGTGATTCTCCTCCACTTATGAACTTTCTGATTTTATATATTTTCTGAAATTTATTTATAATGATTTTAATAAATATTTTCAAATTCATTTCTACATGATATCTGTTTTCTGAATTTTAGTAATTACTGAATCTAATTAACTTGGAGATTAGGTCATAATATCTTTTATTTCTGAAATCAAGTGTTAAGATTTATACCATAAATTTGAGTTAGAGTAATTAATCTAAATTAGTTGATTTAGATAAATACTAACTAAATTTATTTCTAAATTTAAGATATATATATATATATATAATAAATAGATAAAAATAATTTTATTAAGTTTGTATTCTAATTTAGAAGTTTTAGAATCCCTCTTGTCAAATTAAATCATTATAAGTCTAAATATTAAGCATTTAAGAATTTATATAATTTAATTTAGATGATTATTTTATTTAAATCAAAATCTTAACCCGATGTTAAATTAAACTTTCAATTCATACTAATTTAAAGTCTGATTAAAAATAAATAAATAAATAAAATCTAAATATAAGGTCCATATAATTATTTTGTAAATTATGAAAATTAGAATTCAGAATGAAATAATTAGCTTATATCCGTACATAATTAGATAAATAAATAAATTATGATTTTAGGATATACATGGTCTTCCAACGTTCTTCAGCGGTATCTGCAAAATAAATAAATAAATAAATAATAAAATCCTGAATTTATATTTAAAATAATCAGATAAATTTTTAGATTAACTTAAATTATTAAATAATAATTTTTATTACATTATTAACGTTAGATAATAGAAATCAGTATAATATTTTTGTTTCTGTAAAGATTAAAATCCAAATTTTAATTCTGAAATTTTAAAGAGTTAATTAAATTAAATTTAAATGAACTTAAGTTTAAGAAAATTTACAAAAATTTGGAATTTGAAACTAAAATTTATTGTACATTATTTCATAGAAATTTCTAAATTAAATAATACTAAAATAATATTTTATTTAAGTATTTGAATTATTAAAGTTTCAACAAAATTTAAATCTAGAATTATTAATTAGAATTATATGGTTGATATTTTTTTTTGTTGTGAAACAATTATTAATCTTACATGTATGTCTACCATTCATTGAACATTAAATTTTATTATGTTGGATGTAACGTAAGCAAGTAGGGCAATCGTGTCCCTTGGGTGAAAGACCCTAAATTAACAAGTAGGGCAATCGTGTCCCTTGGGTGAGAGACCCTAAAGTCAGCAAGTAGGGCAATCGTATCCCTTAGGTGAAAGACCCTAAAACCCACTAGATCCTTTGGAGTCTCCTTTGTGTACGGCGTATGAGTACAATTGTGTGCGTGGACATACGTCAGGGGTACAACTGGAGCAGTAGTCTGACCAGCTAACGTATAAATGGGTCCCTCACCATGAAGTATCAGTGTGTGGGCGTTAATGCAACGTGACCATCCACTTGGGTACGGTGTTGTAAAAAATATTATAAATGTTATGAGTATTCATGGAAATATCATATGCATCGCATTTTCATAACTATTTTGTTAAATTCCATTATCTGTATTCTATTTCCTTCATTGTTATAAATTGTTGTTATCTGAACATGTTAAAGTTTGGGTAAGAAATGATCCTACTGGGCTGTTATGCTCATCATACTAAAACAAATGCACAGGTGCAGAGCTGGAATACTATGAGCAGGCGAGCTTCTAATATTAGCTTTATTTTCTAGAAAATTAGGTTTAGTTTTAATTCCATTTATTTTATTTTATTTTTTGTTATTTAGGTTTAGTTTATGTTCAAATTTCGATGTAGAAAGGACAGACTATTAAAAGAGTTGAATTTAATAATCATTCAGCTGTATTTTCTTTTAGATGAAGTTGAATATGGATTGATTTTGATTGAATTAACTGGATTGTAATACATGTCATTGCATTATAATTCACCCCTTGAGATTCAGGTCCTGAAGGCCTTATTCGGGTACCTGAATTTCGGGGCGTGACAGATTGTGTTGAGTTAGGCTCGGGTCTAGTGAATTTTAAATAGGGTTGAAGCGGGCCACAGGGTTACAGGCTGCGAGTCGGGTTTCGCCCGTTAGGCTCAGGCTCTGATCTGATCTGGATCCATTGCCACTGCTAAATTACATGAACACATGCATTGTGAGATCCATTTTACACGTGACAAATCCTTCAATCAATACTATCCTGATGTCGATTTTAATTGTCCATGTATCTTAAATCAAATTGACTTGGATGATTCTTGTTAATGCAAGAATTTGAACCTCCTTCTTCATACCTTCAAGCACTTGCACAAGAGAAGAATAAAGGAGACCTCGACTAGAGCAAGAGACCCCCCGATGCTAAAGTTAGGGTAGGAATTTGGGGTCTGGTTGTGTTAAAGGGTTTAGGGTGAGAGATTCTGTATACCTTTTTTAGTATAAGTGTGTCCTTTTATTTATAGTGTATGTAGGACATGGTAGTCCGTAATCGTAGGCACGATATTAGGTGTTAGGCGAGATGTGTGCGAATGGTGAATATTGGCAGTTACCTTGGAATCGCGTGGGTGGATAGTTATGCGCAGGTGATGGATGTTGACGGTTACCCTAGAGTCGCGCATACTCGAGGAAGATCATCCGCCCAACTATGGAGGTAGGTCGGCACGACTCTGATTGGAGCATCATAGGTCGGCGCAACCCTGATCGTAGGCTGCCATGGTCTGGACTTCTTATTTTACTCTAGGTTGGGGGTCCGAGGTGAACCCATATTTGAGTTATCCAAGGAGGCTATCAGAACTCATGAAGAAGTTAAATGTTACAGAAATTAGACATCACAATGAGCTTCTGGAAGGTTGTTGCTTTGTTTAACATACACAGGCGAGCTTCCCAAACATCATCCGACATGCCTTTGACACGCTACCATCTCCCTAGTTCGACCATCACGGATTGTTGGAGTCGACCCGAACTGAGTCCTCGGTTATTTGTGTCGAAGCCAAGCCGAATCAATTGATTGACCAGCCAGGGATTGCTGTGAGGAGTTCGAAAGTTCTGCATTAGTCGACACTGGCCGAATCCTCGTTCGTCTGGGCTGTTGGCTTTTTCGAGCAGATGGGTGTATTTATCTTCTTGTCGGTTTCTTCTATTCTCAATGATCTCTTCCTTAACTTCATTGAGCTGATCAATTCCCTAGGCCTATTCTGACCAGGGGCTTCAGGACAATCCTTGTGAGGTACATAGCTGAGAGCTCGAAAACATGCACTGCCGAGGACTACGCCCGGGAATGTGAAGTTTAATTTATTTGGATGAGATGGTGCAGAGTGTATGCTCGTCAGCTCGAGCCGACCCTGAGGGTGGTCAGACTATATTTCCCCACAACAATTCTATCATCTTATTTGTTATGGGTAAAAATCGATTGAATAAAAAGAAGATGTCAGCTTAGACATCTCTGCGGGACACGAGATCGGCCAGCGTCGGTCATGACCAATGAACTCCTCAGTAGCCAAGGAAGAGAGGTCGACAGGTCCGCCATCTGCCCAATGATAAGGGGAGGTTCAATGCTCATCTGAGTACTCAGGTTAGGTCAGCCAAGATAGGTCGGCATACTACCCTTAGGTTAGGTCGGCCAAGACAGGTCGACACACTACCCCCAGGTCAGGTCGGCCAGAACCACCTCAGCCAAGACAGGTCGGCATACTACCCCCAGGTCAGGTCAGTCAAAACCATCTCAGCCTCGGCAGGTCAGGTCGGCCATAAACCTCAGCCTCGACCATCTGCCTCAACTTCCTCAGTGTTCGACCACTTGATTTTATATTTACCAGAGATCATGTGAAATGGTTGAGATATATCCATTGAATGGACGCCTATAATTTGAGAAACATCTCTACCCATGTAATCAACTCTTGCCATTTAAATATATGACTTATCTATGGTAAAAGGTACGCAAAATCTCTCACCCGACACCCTTCTACACATTATAACCCATTCCTAGCTTATCTTTGGCATCGAAGGGTCCCCGCTTTAGGTAGGGTCTCCTCTTGTGCTCTTCTCCCATGCAGGTGCTAGGAGGTCCAAAGAGGGCGGGTAATATTCTTGCATCAACACTATTAATGGACATTTACTCTTTCAATATGGACCGCTAGTTTTTTTTCGAATTTCGAGACAGCTGTATCATCTGTGTAGTATAAAAAAAAAAAAGAAGGGTGATTTCCCATCCAACACTGGGCCCACCATCTTTTGGGTTTGGATCGACTTGCATGGATGCCAGGAGTGAAGCGTCATTTGCATGGCATATGGATTCCCGTACTCACCTAGCGTTTATGATAGTTCCTGCGTCTCGCAGCGTCCGACACTCGGACTTCCGTCACGGACGCATGGCAGGTGCGTGCATGATCCTGACCGTTCGTCTGTATGGCTCCAACAGATGTAGGCCCTGGACCTAAAATCTGGCTGATTGGACCATTCTAGCTGGGGATTGTATTAAAGCTTTAAACGAACGGTGGTCATTTATTTCGTTGAATCGGATGGTGTTACCGATCCTGTTCATTGGGTCATCTCACTTGTACGGTTTTACCTGCCAAGTGGGCAATCCAGATCTTGTACACGTGTGCCACGAGCTCCATGCGTGTCCCATCAGTTCATACCGTGCCCTCACAAATTGTACTCCACTGATACACGAAACTCAATTTAAACCATCCAAATTGTGGGACCCAAGGTAGATATTTCATGGGCGCGGCTTCGGTGGATCCCTGCTCACCGAGGTCGGTGCATCCCTGACTGTGGGGCCAACCGTGATGTATGTTCCTTACATCTACGCCGTCCATCAGTTAGACATGTCATTTTAGGAAACGAAGCCAAAAATGAAGCAGATCCAAATCTCAGGTGGACCACACCACCGGAAACAAGGTTGGATGGAAAATAAACATTCCGGTTGCCCCCAGAGGCTTTTATTTTGATGGTGGATATAGATAACCACTTTTTCCTGTGGTGTGGTCCACCTGATAATTGGATCTGTTTCATTTTCTGCATCATGCCTTAAAATGAGCTGTAAAAACGGATGGATGGCATGGATGTAAGACACATACATTAAAGTGGGTCCCACAATCAGGGATCCACGGAAGCCGCCCCATATTTCATATATATAAAGGCCGGATTTACTAAACCATTCTGACTCCAATCAATCCACTTGTATCAACCGTCCAATGTATGTTCACCATCTGTCATTTGGAACATCAATTCAGGGTAATGTTTGGATTATAGTCCATCTAGAGAAGGGCAAGAGATTTTAACACTTTGATTTTGAGGACACGTATGCCACATGTACGCTTCGCAAAAGTTGCTAAAATCTGGAATCTCATAAATGAAAATTGGCTCGTATTCTTTTGTCGGTTTACACGGTTTTTTTTTTTCTGACAAGTGGGCCAATAGTTCGTAGATCTAGGTAATCAAAATTAACAATTTTCTGATAGGATGATCTTAACCGTTCGATGGCTAAAAGAAAGATAAATACAACAACCGCCCCCATTCAGCTTTAAAAAGATTTTAGCATCGGTCACTTACATTTTCGATCCGGGAGATTTGTGGGGGCATTTTCTATCCACGGTTGGAATCAACAAAGCAACAGTCTAGATAAACGAAACGTGGGCCCACTTATCATAACTGAAAACACGAGTACATGGTGAAATATAATCCTTCCGAGGAGTTATTTGATACTCCGGCTACTTATGGTGTTCGACACTCGAGCACTCAAAAACTGTACAAATGGCATAAATCAACTCTATTTAAACGGACTAAAATTTGAAATACATTGTTAGTAAATTATAAGCCTCAAAATCAAATTGATTGAACAATCCTAACCTCTGATTCGTGGACACTTGCTTGACCACTGGATAATTTCATTTCTAACCGTCCAATAGATGTCCCGCTAATCCGATAGTCACATGATTAAATAAGCGTAATATTTTGGTTCATGATACATCTAAATTCGGACGCATTAGTTGGACAGTTTAATTTGAATTTATTTTATGCCACGCAGTAATCTCTACGTGCCTGCGCATGATCTATCTCACTCCGCTTGAGTATCAAAGCTTTTCCAAATACCGCGTCCCGGTTTTTCAACCCGCCAAACGGCAGAGCCGAAAAAGAGCTTCACCGAAAAATGGAAAAAGCGGAAAGGAGAATAACGACGACGATCCTCTCTGCGCTTGTGGGACCCACCTGACAGCTAGAATTTAAGCATCTATCTGTCCTCCAATACCCGCAAATCAATGGCATCTCGTCTCTCCCTCCCTCTCTCTCTCTCTGTCTCCTTCTATATATTAGAAGCAAAACCCCTTCTCACTCGTCACTCCGCTAACATGCGCCAGAATAGTGTCGGCCGGTATCCGGCTCCCCCGGTTCCGGCTCTGGCTCTATTCCTGCTACCGCTCTTCCTTATATGCAGCCCAGTCGTGGGATGGCGCCCGTGGCCCCACCATTTCGCAAACTCAACCGCCCAAGACCTCGGAACCTCGAAAAAATATGAGGGATCATCCGAAATCGTACACCTTAGGTATCACATGGGTCCTGTCCTCACAGCCAACATTACCGTCCACCCCATCTGGTATGGCACGTGGCAGCCTTCCCAGAAGCACATCATCCGCTCCTTCCTCCGCTCGATCCCGGCCGTCCAAGCCAAGTCCCCCTCCGTCTCGGGATGGTGGGACATCGTCCGCCTCTACACGGACCAGACCGGCGCCAACATCACCGGTACCGTGCACCTCGGCGCAGAGAAGGACGATCGCTTCTACTCCCATGGCAAATCCCTCACCCGACTCTCGATCCAGTCTGTCATCAAAAGCGCCGTGTTCGCGTCCAAGCGTCCGCTCCCGATCAACCCCCGAGGCGGGCTCTACCTCCTTCTCACCTCACATGACGTGCACATGCAGGACTTCTGCGGTCAGGTGTGCGGCTTCCACTACTTCACTTTCCCTTCCATTGTAGGCTACACGCTACCGTACGCCTGGGTGGGCAACTCCGCCACCCAATGCCCAGGCGTGTGCGCCTACCCTTTCTCTGTACCGGTTTACATACCGGGCTTGAAGCCTTTGAAAGCTCCCAATGGAGATATCGGCGTTGATGGAATGATCAGCGTCATCGCTCACGAGCTTGCTGAGCTGGCAACCAATCCGCTCATCAATGCATGGTATGCTGGCCAGGACCCCAGCTTTCCCACAGAGATCGCCGATCTATGCGAAGGTATATACGGCACCGGCGGAGGTGGGTCTTATACGGGACAGATGCTGAACGACGAGGATGGTGCCACGTATAATCTGAACGGAATCGGACGCAGGTTCTTGGTCCAGTGGATTTGGCACCCGGTGTATAACTATTGCATGGGTCCCAATACTCTCGACCATTGACTAGAAAAAAAATAAAAATTTCTTATCCTGTTTGGAAACGGTGAAGGTTCACCACCACTTTCAGAGCATGTATCCACCAATCATGTGACGCTTATGTGGCCAGGACCATTCATATCGTGGTCCTATCGTATTTGTATTACGGCTATGATTAGGATTTAGCAGGTTGGGTTTGTGATAGCAGCCGTAATGCTAGTAGGCCATGCGATTTGGATCGTTGGATTTTTTACACATGCATTGCATGCGAACGGTGGATGAGGGATTATAGTTTTGGAAATGGTGGTGAACTATCATATATGTTGAGGTCTATAATTATTACTTAGCTTTGTTTTTTTTTGCTTTACCACGTATGTGTGGTAGAAATAGGTGTACAAAGAGATGAATGAAGGCATAAATCAGTTACTAGTAGCTTCTTTTGTAACCTGTTTTGTAACCTTTTTGAGAATTAAAGAGAGGAGTGGGGTTTGTGCTTTTCATAATTGTCGTAAGAAAATATCTATAAGTGAGCTGGCAACTTCAACCACCCTTAGTTGACGTATGAGTGATAAGACACGTTGCTACTTATTTTGTCTTGTTCCTAGTGCCATAGGAGCGGATTGGCTGGTGCACTTCACACTGCTATATAGCTGCTGTATTGACGTCAGCAATAGGTTGGGTCTGTATGTGTTATGTCCAAACAATACAGCCATTTGGCGAGTATGTAGGCTTGAGAAGAAAAATAAGACAAGTGGAATTAATTGAACGTCTACCATTGAATTTTCTTTTTTTTGAGATCACAGGAGTCTTCGATCAATATGAAATGTGTTTTTCTTCTTTGTTCAGGTTTTTTGACATTATGAACAAATGGGATGGAAAATAAATGTTATGGTGGGGCCTTACAAATTTTTTAAGGGTGAAAATCATTATCTCCATGTGATCTTTGGATATGATTCTTTTTTTGAATAGTGCTATGAAATGATCTTTAAAAATAGATGAATGGTACAGATATGATAAATACATCACTTTGAGGCCCATAAGGGCCTGTTTGGGAGCGTTGATTTGGAACCCCCGGATTCGGAACCCCTGGATTGAAAACCCCTTGAATTTGCAATCCTCACGGTGTGTTTGGCACCTGGAGTGTCAAAAAATACTTATGCATGGTATATTTATAAGGGTTTCAATTTAATTACTAAATTAATTTTAATATTTTTAATTAGTGAGATATATAATTTTTGATACTATGATTGTGATAAGCCCGTTGAAATATATGCTTTGCCTGAAAATGATGAAATTCTAAGTCTTGGATGGATAGTGAGCACAAGATCATGTTTGATTGACTAACCAATGATTTTTAATAATTTATTAATAGGGATAATGTTTGGATGGTGCTGGATAATTTTTAGATGGTAATGTTTGGACGGTGTTGGACAATTTTTAGATGGTAATGATTTTCGGTGAAATGATAAATTGCGTGTAAAATGGTAAATCGCGCATAAAAAAGTAATGATTTTCGGTGAAAAGTAATGATTTTCGGTGAAATGGTAAATCGCGCGTAAAAAATTAATGATTATTTTCTCGTGAATTTACAGCATATTTGATATGACTGCTTACTTTTTGACATAAAAATTAAGAATATTACAGAATATCTGTGGGTCCCACTGTGATGCATTTCGCTTATCCACATCGTTCATCCATTATTACATTTGAATTCATAGTATGAGTAAAAAATTGAGACATATCCAATACTCAAGTGGACCACGTCATACAAAAAAGAGAATTGAATACTTACCGTTAAAAACTTTGTAGGGCCACTGTTTCTTTTGGTGTGGGCCATTTGAGTGTTAAATCTGCTTCATTTTTTGTCTTATGCTCCAAAATATTATAATAAAACGGATGGACGGAATAGATATATCATATGCGTTACATTGCAGTTAAAAAATTAAAATTATCTTTTTTTAACTAATTTTACATGCACATTTTCCTATGCATTTTCAAATAAGATAAAATTGTAATAATTATCATTTACCGTGTATTTTTCATTGTTCTGAAAAAACAAACGGGCCCTAAGGTGTAATCCAACCTCTCCCCGTGTATTGCAAGCCCCCTCAAAGAGAGGATTATAAACCCGTGGAAACTCCAGTTACTTTACGCGCCAAACCACAAGGGGATTTGAAACCCCTCCGATCCCCTCCAATCCACAGCACCAAACGACCCCTAAAACCTTATCTCCTTTGAACCGTTCGTACATCCCGGAGCTTGGACGTGTATTGGATACTGACAGATTGAGTAGCGAGTCGGCTACTGAAGTGACGTCAGCAAGTTCTGTGAGCCCCACTATGATCCACCGTCCATTCATTTTTAGATATCATTTTAGGACAGAATAGTGGATCTCACCGAAGAAAACAGTGGGGAGAGTGATTCTTACCGTTGAAACTATCCTAAGTCCCACCGTAATGTTTAATTGAAATCTAACCCCTTCAAAGGTTTAAAAAGACATGAAATTAGGGAAGACAAATGTCAGCTTATCTAAAACTTTTATTGCCTTTAGAAGTTTTTAATGGTGGTAGTTACTGTCCCACTGTTTTCTGTGCTAGGGTTAACTGGAGCTTTGGATTTAACTCGTTATTTGCATATTGCCCTGAAACGATCTCTCCAAATGGATGAAAGGCGTGGATACAAAACATACATCATGGTGGGGCCATGGAAGTTGCTGACGTCACTTCAGTAGCCTGTGAGTCGGTAGGTAATCCGCGCCCGAAAGACGGTGGGTTTGTCGGAAGCGGATGGCTGGTTTACCCCACTCCACCGATCTGGCTGGGTGCGTTGATGTCACCTAAGTTCTTTGGGTCCCATCAAGAGGTATGTGTTATATCCAAACCGTCCTTCCATCCTGCGAGCTCGTCGTAAGGATCAAGTGTACCACACTGTAAAAAGTAGTAGGGGACTGAACGTCTACCGTTGAAATCCTTTTGAGGTAACGGAAGTTTTGGATCAACATTATATTTGTTTTTACTCTTCGTTATCCTACGAACATATTTGATAGAAAATAAACGTTATGGTGGGCCCTATGGATGTTTTAACGGTGATAATCATTGGCTCACTACTATTTGTGGTGTGGTCCACTTGAGCTTCGGATATGATTTATTTTTGGGATCAAGATCTAAAATGATCTCACCAAATGAATGAACGGTGTGAATATGATAAATACATCATTATGGGGCCATGTAGCTTTGATCTCCTTTGAACCGTTAATACAACTCGGAGGTCAAGGATCGTCACGTACCCACACCAGCTAGGTCGGTGGCGTGTGGTACACCAGCCAATCCGCTTCCTGGTCTGTCAATCAGTACGAGTGACTGGGTGTAAATGGTTCAGAACTGCTTTCCGTGGTGGCAGATTTTTTACCAGGCGCAGCCGAGGTGGGTGGATCCCTGATTGCGGGGCCTGATGTATTTACTTTGCATCCATGCCATCCAACCGTTTTGACAGCTCATTTTAAGGCGAGGTATTAACCTTACATCCATGCCGTACATCTGTTTTGACAGCTCATTTTAGGGTATAATACCATAAATGATGCTGATCCTAATCTCATGTGCATCATACCACAGGAAGTAGGGTGATTCACCATTAAAAACTTCGCTACGCCCACCAAAGCTTTGAATCGAGCTGATATTTGTGTAGTACCTTCATCCAAGTCTTTCTAATAGGTTGAACGGCAAATAAACATTCCGGTGGCCCTAAAGAAGTTTTTAATCTTGGTATTCAATCGCCACTGTTTCCTGTGGTGTGGTCCACTTAAGATTTGGATATGCTTCCTTTTTGGGATCATGCCCTAAAATGAGCCATCAAAACGGATGGAGGGTGTGGATGTAAGGCACACACATCCCACTGGGCCCCACAGTCAGGAATCCGGGGATCCACCGAAGCCACGCCTGGGGACTCATCGCCGTACATCTGGTGCAGCTGTCCGGGATCCAGGCCATCCAAAAATCGCTGACTCAGCTGTGGATGTACTCAAACGATCGGATGAGGTCAACCATCTAGTTTTGGCAATTGCAGTAGGACCTTTCACCATTAATCTTTAACCATCCATTTGATACGCCAAAGTAAACGGTTGTGATTGGTTTATCAGCATGGTTTTTCCAAATATGATTAAATGCCGTACATTTGTGGACGAAAAAAGTCCTCGCTACCATGCAAACGTTGGGCCACTGTGAAGATTACATGGCACAATTGCAAGGTCTGTTGGAATCAATGGACAGGAGACGGCCTGACTCGACCCTCATGTGTGGCCCACCAAACGAGTGGATCAACCTAATTTTAGAGACGGTGGTTTTCACCATGGGGGCCTACCTTCAAATGCCCTTCACAAGTGTCTGTGTCATGCAAGAGAGGATGGGCAGACATTGTAATTTCTCAAACAACCCTGCTGCTAGCCCAAATCTTGGATGTTTACATGACATCCACTGTATCTGTCAGTTTTGCCAAATATTTGAAGTTTGTTAGAGTTTTGAAAATGCAACTAAAAAATTAAAAAATAATAATCAAAGATTTAAATAAATTAATTATACCTTACGGATTATAATTTTGATATTATAAAGTTTATACTATTATTCAAAACACAGATTTGATATTTGGTCATTGTTGTTAGATATTATTAGATTGTTGATATTATACTTTCAGAGTCTTTCGTATCTATTTTTGATGAGGAGAGAATCGAAGCTGCACTGCACACGGAGAAATGCATGCATAGTGGGTCATACATGTGTACATGAATGAGGCAATGAAGGAAAGAAATGATTTTTTTAATTAATTAATTAATTTTTTATTTTATTTTATTTTATTATTATTATTATTATTATTATTCCTTTTCTTGAAGCGATGATGCCCTCGGGGGTGTCTAATTCTTTCTCTTGCTATGTTCTCCTCTTTGGAGTAAGATCCTATCTAGAAGGAAAAATCCTCTTTGGAGTAAGATCCTATTTAGAAGGAAATATTATGATATTAGGGAGAGAGATCGATATAGCTCTACAATCCTACGGTCTTTAGTATATTTTTCTTTTATATTAAAAGTCTGTAAATTCTATTCAAATTAACTCCATCCTTCCATTGAACATGGCTTTTCATTTTTAATTTAAATTCCATGTAAATCAAATGATGGACCATTAGATCTCAATCATTGAAACTATATATCATCAAGTATAATAAAATCATTTTACATGACATCCATTTAGGGCATGTTTATAATAAAATCATTTTAATGCTTAAAGATCAATAGTTGAAAACATTCGTAAAATCATTTGAAACTTTAGAGTATTCAAATCTGTGAAAATAGATGGTCCAAATTATTGGACCTTATCCACAAAAGTGTCCAAGGGAGATTAATAGATTTTTTTTTTTTTTTTTTTTTTTTGGATTATATAAACTTCAACCGTATTCTAATGTATGAACTCAGTAAAGTTGACCTTGTGAATGTTGGGAGAAACATCCATTCTCGACCACACATAACATAGAGATTTATGTGGTTCCTTTTTGGTATATCTACTGATTCACTCCAAGCCACCATGTTTAATGACAAAAAAAATGAAGAAGCAGTTTTATACAATGATCGTTTTCCATCTCTTACGACTTAATCTATATTATCCCAAATGAATTAGAGTTTATATAAAATTGTATGTGAAATTATGAAATTGCTCTCTGGACTGGGGACTATGCCCCCTAACTCCCGAGCAAGGGGGCGTTGCCTCCTTGCAACTCCCAACGTGCTCAACATGGAGCTCGAATGCGAAAGTACTAAACCTCGAAAGTGATGATTGGATAAGTAATACACCTATGATAATCAAACCAAAGAGTGAAGCAAGCTAGTGCATTTTATTGGGAACTTGAACTCCATGTGTCCTCAAGTTAAAGATTAATTCAAATGAGTACACAAACAAATTAATAATAATCCAGGCGGGATTGGTCTCCTTTTTCGAGGACCCGAATTGATCCTCCTATGCTAGTTTCTGGGTCAACGGTTTAGGGTGAATTGTGTCCTCCATGATATGATGGGCCTCTTGGTCTAAGGACTTAATTGGTCTCTTGAATAAGTCAAAGCTAGTCTAGGCATGATGGGTCTTTTAGTCTAGAGCATTGTGTTTATCTTTAATGCAAGTATTCAACGGATCCAATACTAAGAGCATTTTTTCATGAGTACTAAACACCCATAGGGTATGGGTAGAGGTACACAGACTCATTGTCAATCCTAATGGTGATGACCTTCCATTTTGATTTGACATTAGTTAACTAATATAAAATGGTCATATAAGAATGATAGCAATCATGTGTTTATCCTACAACTTGTTAGTGGTTATGGAACAATAATTATTGAGATCCCTAAAACACCATTTTCTGTTGATAGAGACTGTTGCTTCGAACTCAAATTTCCAAGGACAATCAATAGAATTACTTCCCTTAACATATATGGTAATAGAATTGTGATTCGAAAAATGAAGCATATCCAATATCAAATGAGCCACACCACAAGAAATAGTAGAGATAGAACACCCAACATTGAAACCTTATTGGGGTTTACTAGGATGTTTATATGCCATCCAACCCATCGACATGGTGATTCTCACTAGGACCTAGTGAAAACATAAATATCATTGTGATCCAAAACTTGTGTGGGCCATGATAAGGTTTCAGTGGTAGGCATTTAATGCTTATCGTTTCTTGTGGTGTGACCCACTTGAGTTTTGGATCTATTAATTTTTAGGTTTACACCCTAAAATATATTGATGAAATTGATGAATGGAGTGTTATGGACAGATGTCTTAAATCTGTCTGTTGGTCTTTCGATGATATCGACAGGGTTTCGATGACATCGATAGCAGTCGTCGATGACATCGAAGGTTGCTCGATGCCATCGATAATTCACAAAATTTTCATCCCTGGTCGCTGGACAGTTTTGGTCCATCTTTGATGACATCGATGAACCTTCGATGGCATCGAAGATGTTACGCGGATTTTCTGCGGAAACGCAGATTTTGCGATTTTTATTTCCTATTCCGATTCTACTTCTTTCTAAACTTATATAAAGTGGTGTATGCGGGATTGGGAGGGATTCTAAGGCTTTCTAAAGGAGTTCAAGGGTTCCTAAAAGGATTTTAGGGTTTCTAAAGGGTGTAGCAAAGGTGAGATTTGAGGTTGTTCGAATCGGGTAAGCCATCTCTCTTTGTAATTTCTATTTTCCTAATGGAGATCTGTCGCTTTGTGCTGTGGTTTTTTCCCGCAAGGGTTTTCCACGTTAAATCTGTGTTCTCTTGTGTGTGCTTGGTGCCATTGGATTGCTATCCTAGATCTAGATTTGTGTGATTTCGCAGTTCAAATCCCTAACAAGTGGTATTAGAGCAATCGTTGGGGCACAGATTGAATCTGAGGAATTAATAATAATGACAAGCACCAGGTATGATATTGAGAAGTACTCGGGGAAAAATAATTTTGAGTTATGGAAAATCAAGATGATGAGTTCCTTAATCAAGCAAGGCGAAGATGGTGCTCTTGAGGAGCGAAAGTCTACTATGACTGATGATGAATGAAATACTCTTGATAAGAAGGCATTATCATCGATCCGTTTATATCTCACGGATGAGGTTTTCTATAACATCATGAGGGAGAAAACTGCGGCTAAGTTATGGGCGAAATTAGATGATGTTATGTCTATACGAAAAAATCCTTGGAAAAATCACCTACACTTGAAGCGGCAGTGGTATAATTTCAAGACGACAGAGGGTGGAGATCTGTAGGCTCACATTAGCAACTTTAATAAATTAGTTTGCAAATTGCTGGATATGGAGGAAGTGATAAAAGATGAAGAACAAGCATGTATGTTGCTGAATTCTTTTCCGGCGTCGTATGAGTCATTCAAGGACACTATGTGTAGCATGAATAAAACCCTGAGTGTCGACACTGTTATCTCAACCCTTCAAGGGAAGACTATGAGAAAGTTAAATGGCGACATGGGGGCAACTTCTGATGCATTGTTTACAAGGGGTATAAATTCTGAACAAGGTACGAGTTCTTCAGGTTCTAGATCCAAATCCAAGGGCAAGGGCAAAGAAAAGGTAAAGTGCTGGAACTGTGGGAATGAAGGACATGTGAAGAAGAATTGTGAAAATCCTAAATCGAAGAGAGAAGATTTTGAGGCTTCATATAGGGAGGCCAATGCTGCCATGTCTGATGAATCGAGTGGATGTGATGTAATGTTTTGTCTGTGTCTACTATCAGGCGGCCATACGATGATCGTAAGGACGAGTGGATGCTAGACACAGGGGCATCTTTTCAAAGACTCCTCATCGGAGTTGGTTCACCAGCTACAAGGAGTGCGATGATGGATGAGTATTTATGGGCAATGATATTTTCTGTAATGTTGTGGCTGTTGGTTCGGTATGCATTAAGATGTTTGATGGGGTGGAGCGTACCTTGACTGATGTCAGACACGTTCCTGATTTGAAGTAGAATCTGATTTCTCTTGGTGTGCTCGAGGTAAAAGGATGCAAGTATACAGGTATTGATGGTGCTCTTAAGGTATCTAAGGGGGCATGAGTAATCATGAAAGCGCAACGACTCGGTAACATGTACAGGTTGATCGGGAGCACTTCAAAAGGTGGAGCTGCAGTGGATGTAGCGGATTCCACCTCTGCATGTGTGTGACATGTTGGACATGACCACATGAGCGGGCAATGCAGGAAGGCTGAGACGTGCAGACAGAGATATAGAGTAGGTGGAGCAGCCACCTGTGAGAAGAATCACACGGCATGATTGTAGGATATCGGCGTGGTATAAGGACAACTCCAATAGCGTAGGGGATTCATCTTCTATTCTAATGGCTTTAGGTGAGCCTGGTGTTGAGAAGTTGAGGGTGACTATGGGCGATGTGATGGATTCGTTGTACCAGACCGACATATGGGAGCGGGTGGAGCTTCCAGTGGGCCAAAGAGTGGTTGGATGCAGGTGAATCTTCAGGAGGATACAACATAGATACATGGTGAGGTTGGTAGCGAAGAGTTTTACTCAGAGAGAAGGGTTTGGCTTCTCAGAGATATTCGCGCCGACGGTATATCATGTGTTTATTAGATCCGTGATCGGCATTGGTTGACCAATGTGATCTTGAGATGGAAAGATGGATGTGGAGTCTGCACTTCTGTAAGGAAAAGTGAAGAGCAGATCTATATGAAACAACCAGAGCGGTTCGAAGTTAAAGGGGTTGAGAAAAGACTTTGCAGGAAGTCACGGTTTGACCTGTCGCCTAAGCAGTGGTTTGATTCCTTCATGGTGAGTCAGGAATTGATGACATGTAGATCGCCAATTATGACATGTCTGAAATCAATGTACTGAAGACTCGGTTAAGTTGGACATTCAGGATGAAGGATTGGAGGCTGCAAAAATGGTTCTCGACATTGAGACTGAAGGAGGAGTAGGCTTTGGTAATCACAGGAGGAATACCTTATGTGCAGATATTGATCAAGGATGTGATGGGTCAGGTAAAGTCGGAGAGCGTTTTCTACGCGTCTTTCCTCAAGTTTTCCTCTGGACATGTCCCAAAACAGATGAGGAAAAGCAGGATATCTCATGAGCCTTATTCGAATGCAGTTGACAGTGTATGCCATGGTTTGGATTAGACCGATTATTTCACAGGCTATCAGTATTGTGAGCAAGTATCCCGGTAAACAATATTTGGTAACAGTGAGATGGTAAGAAGACTACGTCTTTTCTTTTGGGAAGACAGGAGCAAAGGTGGTTGGGTACGTGGACTCAGATCCGGCAGACATGTTTAACTAGATCATTCCTGCAGAGAAGTTTAAGTTCTGTGTAACTTCCCTGGGCTTGGCGATGGTAGAAAAGAAGGACGGAGTGTGCATGGAAGCTATGATGTAATGCAGAAACAACAGAAGGGGACAAGAAGTTACACGGATGAAGATTGAAGACATGGTGGAGATTGTTATGGACATATGTCTTAAATCTGTCTGTTGGTCTATCGATGATATCGACAGGGTTTCGATGACATCGATAGCAGTCGTTGATGACATCGAAGGTTGCTCGATGCCATCGATAATTCACGAAAATTTTCACCCCTGATCGCTGGACAGCTTTGGTCCGTCTTTGATGACATCGATAGACCTTTGATGGCATCGAAGATGTTACGTAGATTTTCTGCGGAAACGCAGATTTTGCGATTTTTGTTTCCTATTCCGATTCTACTTCTTTCTAAACTTATATAAAGGGGTATATGCGGGATTGGGCGGGATTCTAAGGCTTTCTAAAAGAGTTACAAGGGTTCCTAAAAGGATTTTAGGGTTTCTAAAGGATGTAGCAAGGGTGAGATTCGAGGTTGTTCGAATCGGGTAAGTCCTCTCTCTTTGTAATTTCTATTTTCATAGTGGAGATCTGTCGCTTTGTGCTGTGGTTTTTTCCCGCAAGGGTTTTCCACATTAAATCTCTGTTCTCTTGTGTGTGCTTGGTGCCATTGGATTGCTATCCTAGATCTAGATCTGTGTGATTCCGCAGGTCGAAATCCCAACATGGAGTGGATGTTGCATGGATATTTCTGTGAGCCCACGGAACTTTGAGTTACTCGGGCTCATTGAAACAGGGCTAACATATGCAAAAGAGAGTTATTTGTTATGGATTTAAAAAGAGCATGACACTTGACATGCAGGCACTTGCTGAAATTGTACACACGACATATATTAACTTAAATTAAACCATGTAAATTGTGGAATGCACCGCTTTTAAGTGAGAGTCACAAATTGAGATTGGTTAAAATGTTTTTAAACTCTCACTATTGGATATTTTTCATTATTCACCGTTTAATAAATGTCCACCAATTGTAAGTCAGATAAGCAAATAAGCTTCGTTTTTTTTTTTTTTTCATAATCCATCTAAATGACATTCTAACAGTTTAATTGGAATTTACCTACATGTCATGTTTGCAATTTCCTATGTAGTTTCTAAGTAGCTGCATATCAACCCCTGCCCCTGCTAGAGTAGAATTTTTTTTTCCCTCTGTGAAATAAGGCTTGTGCAGATTAAAAAGGGCAGCGTCTAAAACGTTCTATTTTTGCTCCGTGAAAAACGGCAGCAATGCTGAAAAGTAGGTGCACAAAAGCATGAATTTCATGTTCCAAATCTCAAAACTGTATTACCGAAAAAAAAAAAACGAAACTGATCGCCTACAGTCAATTGTACCATAACTTATGGTACAGTAGTATATTTTGCTGGCCAACATGCTACCTATTTAGGAAATCAGTACCATAAAAGCAATAGGGTCCACCGTAAGGATCACCATTCAAACCTGTATGTTGAGTCAAACGGTTGGTGATCTGTTGATTCCAACATTGTGGACCACCTGATGAGCAGACCTGCCCAATTTTTTGTGCAGTTGATCATCATGGCAAGGCTTACCGTTTAATGGTACCAATGATTTCACATCTAAACATTATTCCAACTAAATGGGCTCAACTACAAGAATCTTATTCTAAAAATTCCACTTTGGAGACTGCCATACTTCAAATGTACCATAATCATCAAATCTTTTTTTACTACCCGACATTATGTGGCATGAAACATGACTGACCTTATATCTATTTCATAAAATTTCTCCTTTAATATAATTTTTACACATGCTTATATAAAATTATTTATAGAGATACTTCTCCATTTATTCCACCTAGGGCTGATTTTTTGAGCTTGAAAAGATTTTGAACTGAGTTCGAGCTTGCCTGAGCTCGACTCGACTCGACTCGGATCGAAACAATTTGGTGACTCGGTTACTTTGATATTGATGTTGCTCACCAAGTGTTTTGATGAAATGACTGAACAAAGTATCGGCTGGTGGCAAGGAAGGTATGTATATGAAACAAATATATATATATATTTTTTCTTGATTTTTACGTTGCTCACAAAGTGTTTGATGAAATACTTATAAAACCATTGCTGCTATTTTACATACAATGAGATTTGGAAGGTACAATTCATGTGTTTGTGAAAATGCTACACATGCGAACTCGGCTCGAACTGGCCCGAGTTGCTGACCGAACTGAGCCAAGCTGGCCAATCAGCCTCGAGGACCAAGCCGAGCCAAGTCGAGGTGTGCCAAGCTGGATTCAATTTGACTCGTGTACACCTCTAATTTTACCTATCTTGAATTTTGTGGGCAACCTTTCCTTTTTATCTTTACTCATCATGAAGTATCAATTCAAAATATTCAAAGTTTTATAAAACAGTTTCGAAATGAGTTTGAACTTGATGAAACCTTGTTTAAATAGACTGGGTCCAGCATTGAGAGCAAATACTAAGTAATAGTCTGTCACATAGGTTGATTAAATTCAATAAGTTTTGTACAAGAAGCGTCAGTTGTAAAAATAAAGGTCCCAAAGGTCTAATTCATCCCACATGGGTGACTCACGTGATGAATTTACTACCTGATTTTAGGCATGGCAGGTAGACATTGAACATTGGATGGCACAGATCCCCAACATGAGGCCCCTCATTGAATCATAACTCATAACTTCAGCTGTCCTCCACACCATTCCTAGAGAGACTATACATACTGCATATTGAAATGGTCAGAAAAGATGAATGTTGTGGCTTTATTTTTTTACCTTTCAAATTAGTTATTTTTATTGCGTATTTTGGTTGCGACGATTGGTGATTTCTAATAAATGATTATAATACTTTTTGATGAACTTTGAACTTAAATGGTGGTGAAAGCTTTAATTAATGAAATGGAAATATATCTTTTCATGAAAGGGACTTAAAATATCCCTTTTATGTCTATACAAATACAACCACGAGCCGTTCCACAATAACTACTACATTCTCTCCCCACTATTATTTTGCCTTTTTCTCTTACTGATTTTGAAAATTTTAAAAAATTTATAGAAACTAATGGTGTAGATTACAAGAGGCGGAGAAAGAGGGGGTGTATGCTTTAAATATTGTATCCGTTTTTCGTTTTTGTTTTTTGTTTTTTTGTTTTTTTGTTTTGTTTTGTTTTTTGTTTTTTTGTGTTTTGCAGGCCAAAGCCTTGTTTGGTTAAAAAGAAGGATTTATTGCGTGTTACAACTTACAATTATGTTATAAGCCATTTAGTCATTTACCAGGTATTTGCACTTGAACTGAAAAATCAAACAGGCCCTAAAAATCGTATTGACGATGGTGGGACTGTAACATGTACTAAACTCATCAGAATCGATATCCTGACATATGAGGAATGGGCGAATGGGCATCTGCTCATTGAATTGGCCATTGAAAGAAATCTGTTTTCGCTGTTCCTTTGGTGACCAACAACCAGCACGTTAGGTAACCTCTGGACGCAGGAAGTTCCTGCGCTGGGAACGCAGTTGGGGCCACTGGAATGTTTGTGAGAAATCCTCACCGTCCATCCGTTTTGTGAGTTTATTTTAGGACATGAGGCCAAAAATGAACCGTATACGGCCGAAAACGTGATAATTGAACGTCCACAGTTGAAATATTCGTGGGGCCACAAGTTTTGAATCATGCTAATATTTGTGTTTTCAGTTCATCCCAGTAGGAATGACGTTATTAACGGTATGGATGGCATGTAAACATCAATGTCGAACCCAGGTAGGTTTCCACGGTAGGAGTTTTCCTAAATACATTTTCCTTTAGTACGGCCCACTTTAGTCTTGGATCGTGTTCAATTTTGATTTAATCTCGTGAAATTATCTCAGAAAACGGATGGACGGAGTGGATTCCTGAACAACATGAGTACATGAAGGTGGGCCCCACCTACGCTCCCAGCGCAGGAAATCCGCGTCCGTAACCTCTGGCCTCTGGGTACTGACCATTCGGCCGGTGGTCGACAGTGATAGGTAGCTTGCATTTCAACACGGTGATCAGTGGGCCCCACTATTTGGACGGTTTTCGATGCACATGTACAATTTCGATGTGCATTTGTACGGAGCACTGCACACTGCCCTAACTCCCAAGCTTTTCTCTTTCTTCGATCGGAAGCATGGATAGGTTATCGCGCCTTTACTCTGCGAGACCATATTATAACTATAACATACGCATGCAGATCTACTCATCCACGTCGCATAATTTGAATCTATCAAAATCTTCCAACTCATGCTAGCTTACTTTGGATGAGGAACAATCATAGACTCCTGGCTTTTAAAAACCTTATTTCACTGAGTCTTTTGGCATTTCCTAATTCTTCTTTTTAACCGTTTATGTATTTGATGGAAGTGATATATATGTTAGGACCTGAGAATTCGTCATCAGTGTAACTTTCGGCATGGCATCGCTCATAGATATAGAACGGCTTTGATTGAGGAAAATGCATGACACTCCTACAGTGGATGCGTGCATGTGTATGATATGGAAATACCTAGTAGAGTAGGATTTATCAGACCCCGAACGCAATCCTAAAAAAGGGACGGTGGATGGGATAAGGGTCCATACCTAGCTTAAAGGTGCACGTGTTCAGCGTACTGGCGCAGCAGGGTGGGGCCCACTGATACGCGACTGTCTTAGGCGGGTGCGGCTTCGGTGGATCCCCGGATCCACCAAGGTGGTTGGATTCCTGCGGGGCACATACATCTACGCCGTCCATCCGTTTTAAAAGCTCATTTTAAGGCATGATCCAAATAAATAAAGTACATCTAAATCTTAAGTGGACCACGCCGCTGGAAATCCACCATTAAAAACATCTTGGGTCCACAGAAATGTTTATTTGCCATCCAACCTGTTGATAAGGTCACAATGAAAGGAATATACAAGTATCAGCTTATCCAAAGCTTTGGTGGTCCATGAGAAGTTTTTAATGATCAATCACCACCATTTCTTATAGTGTGGTCCACTTGATATTTGCATATGCTTCTGCTTAAGGTGACACAAGGAAAATCGCCGTAGCATGGAGCCAGTGCAACCAAAAGATCCGTGAGGCCCACCGTGATGTTTGTGTAAAATCCACTCAATCCATCATTTGTGCCAGCTCATGGTACGACGCAATGCCAATAGTCAGGCAGATGTAAAACAGAAAGTGGGCCACAACACAGAGAAGTAGGGGGTGGGGATGACTACCATTGAAACCTTCTTAGGGCCTGACAGATTGCTGGGTCAAGCTGATATTTGGTATTTCCCTCTACTCTGATGCTACTCATTTTATCAACGGGTTGGATGTCTTATAAACATTGCGGTGGGGCCCACCAAGGTTTCAATGGTGGGCATCCGTTCCCCACCGTTCCCTAGTGCTATTGAGTTCTAGATGGGCCTATTTTTTGAGCTCGCGTCCTACCATGGCGTCACACACATCACGGTGGGCCCCACCAGACGTTATTATTGGACGGGCTGTCTGCAACCATTGTTGCTGGGAATTCTTGTGAACTTTAGGTGACCAATACTGACACGAGGAAGGGACGGTAAATCCAGACATCCCCTTTCAGTGGGTCCCATCCATGTATGGGCCACAGTTGAAAACCACGCCTATGGATGATCTAGCCATTCTTGTAGGATGTTGAAGGACACTGTTTATCTGATGTGTGATGTTCAACCAAGGGCCGTTTTGTAGGAGCCTCTAGATGGACGGCTGGTATCCACTGTGACACCTGCCTCGACTCAGGTCCGCTTAACGTTGGGTGGATTAGGTGAGATCCCCTGCTCACCCAATAAGGTACAGTCCTTACTGTGGACCCCAACTTGATGTATGTATTCTTTATCCATGCGGTCCATCCGTTTTTCCCTATCATCTCAGGGCATTATAGCACAAATGAAACATATTCAATTATTGGGTGAGTCATACCATAGGAAACCGTTGTCATTGAACGCCCACCATAAAATAATGCAGATTCAAATCTCAAATGGACTGCATCACGGGAAACAGTGGTCATTGAATGGCCACATAAAATAATTCCTAGGGCCCACATAAAATAATTCCTAGGTCCCACTGTAATGTTTATTAGCTACTGAAAGGTTGGTTGAGCAGTGAGACTAGCTGCTAAAGTGACCTCACCAAGTTCTGTGGGGCCTACCATGATGTATGTGTTATATCAACACCGTCCATCCATTTGAAAAGATTATTTTAAAGAATGCTCAAAAGAATTAGGCAGATCCAAAGCTGAAGTGAACCCCACCACAAGTGGAAATAGTGATGCCCACCGTTGAAATCTTTCTAAGGTCCACTATGATGTTTATTTGAGATCCAAACTGTTCATGTGTTAACGCACACATGAAAGAAGGGAAAGCACAATATCAACTTGACCCAAAACTTTTGTGGCTCTTGGAAGTTTTTAATGGTGGGCGTCACTCTCCCCATTGTTTTCTGCGGTGGGGTCCACTTGAGCTTTGGATCTGACTCGTTCTTTGGCTCATACCTTAATATGATCTCTCCAAATGGATGAACAGTGTAGATACAAAACACACATTATGGTGGGGCCCACAGAACTTGGTAATGTCAGTTCTCCATACTCAACCTGTAAGTAGCTAATCCGCCTACTCCAACCTCTTTACAAGGTCACACAAACTTTTTTTATTTTATTTTAATTTTTTTGTTAGCTTGTTAGTACACCCACTTTCAGTTCACGCTTCACTGCTAGCCACCTCTGTTAAGGAATCAATACCAAGACCTCATTGTTGAAACGAGGTATCTTTCACTCAGTCTACCACTTGAATGAAAGGAAAACACAAATATCAGCTTTAAAAACTTTTTTGTGGCTCCATGAAGATTTTAGTCATGGGCATTCAATTTTTACTATGTGGTCCACTTGAGTTTGGATTTACTTCATTTCTGGACCACACCCTAAAATAAACTTCATTTTTGGCACTAGGCTTAAAAATGAGTTGGAAAAACTGTTAGACAGCGTGGATATACAACACATATATCAAGGTGGGCCCCACAGTCAGGACCTCACCCGCAAAGCTATTATCTAGGCCTCACCTAATCTGCTCCCGGCCCACTCCTACGAGGTAAAAAGTAGATGGGAAAGCACAAACTGAAACTGCTGCCGGACTCTTGATCATGATATCCGAGAGACGAGAGGAGTGCCGTCCACCTCATATCAGTGCGGCCCCCCAAATCTCTCCCTTTTAAAGCTTATCTAATCGTAGCAACATAAAGCTCTGTGGGACCGCTGTGTGGGTGTGAGACATCCATCCGATTCAGCTCAGGTTCAAACTCAAGCTCAAAAATCAGGCCGATCCAAAACTCAACTGGCCAGAGACTCACGGAAAGGGTTGCCTAACATTGAAACCTTCTTGGGACCCACCATAATGTTTACATATCATCCAACCCGTTAATGTGGCGAGTCCTATGCAGGAGAAACAAAAAATAACCATCCCAACTTTTCCTATGAGGTGTGGCTTATTTGCCTTTGGATAGGCTTTATTTTTAGCTAACATCTTAACATGAGCCAACACAAATGATGAAAGATGATGAATGAAATAGATATCAGATATACAACACTTGGACCCAACTTTTTTTTTTTTTTTTTTGGTTGGTTGCTAGGGCTGCTGTAAGAAATTCATATACCTTAAAATGGATGGTCATCCTAGTGTTGTACACTCTCTGATTGGACAAACACCAAAGGACGCTACATGGCCAAATAAAATAGCACCATAAGAGCATCTGATAGAGGTGGGGCTGGCAGTGAAAAAGTCAAAAATATCATTTCAAAAGATCTGAATTGCTTATGCCAAATGAAGAAGGCCTACATGCACCTATTCGACATCGGCTTCACATTCAAAAAGCAAAGTTTTCTTCATATGAAATGACACTTTTAACCCTTTTTGCCCACATTTAACTGGCACATAGTAGCCCTAACTACAAGTAATTTGCATCCACTAGAATCTCCACTAATAATAACAAACCCAACGAGAAGTGCAAAGTGAGAGTGTGAAAGGTGGGCCAAAGTAAAGATTCCTCTATGTTTTTGTCATTTTTATTATAAGTCTAACTTGTAATACATATATATGACGCTTTTTTATTGAGTTACGGGGAAATTACTAAAGAGTTAGAGGCTTTCTCTTAAAAATTATGTCTTAAAAATCCTTACCTTTTCTCATGGGCCCCAACTTGATATGAACACCTGACACTTTTCTATTGAACCATAACTGGGCTCTTGGAGCTTTCTATAATCACAATTCATACCGAGGTGAAAGTAAAAAGGACGTAGATTCAGAAATATCTCTGCTTGAATTAAACTTTCTGCACTTCTTCTTGTTTGGTAGAATTTAATTGGATGATAGACCACTAATAAAAATAACCTAAATAAAACATGTTTTGTTGAATATATATTATATAGTCAATTACCTATCTCTGACAATCACCTGCCATCTAATTAAATCCCACCACAATTACAAGGTGGCAGAGGGAGTTGCGTACAAACCCAATCAACGTCCAAAGAAAAAAGACAAGTACCTAAATGGAAGGGTACCAAAGTTTTGCATCTTTCCACACTGAAAAGAATGGGAAAGCCAGCGAAGTTGGCATCTGAGGAAGTTTGCTAGTCTCACACGAAGTTAACTTGTGCAGGACATCTCAGCCTTTCTGGCCTGAAACTGAGGCAGTTACACTCATGTATGCAGCCCCATGAATAATCTAAAATAACTTGCAGATGGTGCTTCTACCTGACACGCAGCATGGATCTTTTACACGTTTGTCAGGTCGGCATGTGTGGGGCTCGCAAACCATCCATTTGAGTAGCCATATCTGAAAACCTACTTGGATGCCATCAAGTGCGGTTGGGCGCATTTAAGATCAAAGAAACAGGAAGATGTTAGTACCATCCCTCTACAGTACACATGGAAAGGGTGATGAATCAATCAGATCCTTTCATCTAGTGCTCCCTATCATGGACAGATATGCTTCAAATATCCCAACTATTTTAAAAAATTAAAAAAAATAAAATCGAAGACCATTTTTCTTCCATTTCTCCACCGAATCACAACTATCAGTTAACTATTTTTTTTTTTTTCCCTTCTTTCTCATGGCTTCATCGGATGGCTAGGATCATCCAATTCACATTTATCTTGCACAAATTTCCATCCACGGTAGGGCTAGCTAGATGGACGGTCCCAAATGAAAAAAAATAACCCTTGCATGGGTTCCATGGAGAGACAGCACTACCATTCAAATGAGATGTCTGTTTTTAAAGTAATTTTAATAATAAATAAATAATGTACTCATTGCATGAGTATGAACGCAGGAAAATCCGTGTGCTGCACTAATGATACGGACAAAGCTCAATAGCATCAGTACTGGGCCCCACTTGATGAGATTCACCGATTTTGAAATTTTTTCATGATGGTGTTTCACACCTGACCATTCCAATGAAAGTTGGCAGCCGTCCAAGTTGCACAGTCACATCACCTTACATGGTAACCTTCACAGGGCCCACTATATGAACGACTAAGATGTCCTAGTGCACTTTTACAGGTTGTCACATGTACTGACTGTAAAGATGTGCTCTGAGAGGATTTTTTCTTTTTTCTTTTTCTTTTTGCGAACAAAATAATGCCTCCACCTACCGAAATTACCACCACTGTTTATTGAGGAGGTAAATTACTTTAAACACCTTCATTTTAGTTCTTTATTATTATTATTTTTGGTCTAGGAAGCAGTGAACCGAGAATTGTGAAGCCCTCAGGGTATATGTTTGACGTCTAACTCGTCTAAATGATGCACCTGGACCAAAACTCTGACAAGTCAAGATGGGTGTGTTAACAACCTAACCAGTTTGTCAAAATCCTCTTGGAACGTGGCAAGTTAGGCTCTTTAAACCATTAAGATTATAACATTCCACCATGGTCTGCTGCCTACATTCACGGTAGCTTACTCTGTGGCAGCACTCACAATGGCCTTTTTTTCTAGGTTGCCCTTCCTAAGGCATGGTGGCTATACTCTTATTATCCAGTAACCCTTGTTTCTTGAGGGCCTGTTTGGCTGGACCGATCCCGCGGTATTAGGAGGGATGGGATTGCGATATCCTGGGATATGCATGACGAGCCAAACAGACTCGGTAAACTTGTCCGGGATATAAGCAATCCCATGGATCTTAAAATAATCCACTGACATCACCATCATTACCTTAAAATTGATCCCATCCCTTGGTTGGACGGATTGGAAGGAAGAATCCCGGGATATGCCGGGCGTCCCCAACAGACCCGGTGAACTCGTCCTAGATATAGCAATCCCATGGATCTTAAACCAATCCACTGACACCATCATCATTACCTTAAAATCCATCCCATCCATCCTAATCCCATGGGATTCACCCGGCCAAACAAGCCCTGAAAGTTTTCCAAACCGTGGCAGCTTTGATTTTGGTCTAGGTTGCCTTTTTGACAAGTCAACACCATGTCGGATATGGTGGTAACTCTTATACCAACTGTTAAGAACCTAACTAATAAGTCAAAAGCCTTAGGATTGATAGAACACTGTCAAGTTACGTTACGCTATTTAAACTGTTGGGATCGTAGCAGGGTGAAACCTTAAAAATTAATAAACACAGCTAAAAATACATCTAAATTCCTATGTAGCTAATTTGGCCATTCGATTGGCTAGATTTTTGGGAGATGTGGACATCATAGTGGGTTTCATATGTTGGACTAATTGTGTATCATACACATCATGTGGGCTCCACAATTATTGACTTCACCATCTTCAAAAAAAAAAAAAAAAAAACTAAATAAGGGGATTTTGGTACTTTCACCCCTGAAAGGCATCTCCCTTTTCTTAAAGGCATCTATGCATGGTCCAATGAATTTTGCAGTAAAATACCTTTTTCTTAAGAAATTCCAATTTTAAGAAATAATGCCTCCCCGAATCAAATTGCCAGTAAGTGCTTTTTTGGGAAGAAATTGACATATAATTGATTTTTGGGTAAAGAATTACTAAAATGTCTTTAATTTTTTTTCTTTAATAAGCAGTAAAGTTGAGAATTATAGGGCTCACATGTTCTGCACATGACATCAACCCATCTAACATATGCACCTTAACATAGCAATCATACAAACGAAGAATTGAACCTATGAAATCATTGAATAGGTTACAAGTGAATTTTGATATTTTCGGGTAGTGAAAATTATTTTTCATGGTGGGGTGTTTTTGTTGGACGCCTTGGATGTTATACCATGCCAATTGGGTCCCACAATTATGTACTCAAACACTTTGTAAAAAATTAAAATAAAGGCATTTTGATAATTTCACTCCTCCAAAATCACCGCATCGTGGATGCATTATTTTTAAAAATTGGTAAATTTTGCCGTAATTCCCACCAAAAAATGAACTTTTATCCTAGAGCCCAGAGGCAGGGAAAACCACCTCCTCCAAAGGTCGAACTTCAATCCGTAATAAAAGGTATAAAAGGAGAAAGGAAAGGCATCGGTGGTGTGAGGGTGAAGATAGAGTGGGATCCACATGGCCCACGGAAATAATATGAACAAAAAAAAAGCAAAAGTTATATTGATTGCCCATCATATCAAATGTATGGAGCACATCACATCCATTTATCTCTCACAAAAAAATCTTACTGACAAACCTAATAAATCCTGACCATTCAAGTAACCAGATGGAGTTTATAAATTGGAAAGATCACAGTAAAACCTAAAGCTGCAAAGAATAAGGAATGCTATCTAAGTTTGCCATGCAAAGCAACCAGCACCTATGTGCAACAATGCCTTGAAGTTAGGGCTGTCGATGGGTAGGGTTTGGGTTTGGATCAAGTCCTATAATACACGTGCATGGGCTAACTGGTTGAGGTACTTTTGGGTCAGGTTCTCATTACCTGAATCTAATTGGGTCTAGGTACATATTGGGTTTTTGTATATAGGTTCCATGTTACCTCACTCTGGTAAACCATGCATCTATCTTGAATAAAAAGAGATGACTTGCGAGCTTGGAATCCCTTAGGAAACAATACCCAATCCATAATAAGGCCATGGGCTTTACTGGGCCTTTAAAACTTCACCAGAAAGTTTGGAAAATAAATTCCAATCAGGTGGCGCTGCCATCCATGAGAATAGTAGCGCATCACGGAATTGCAATAGATATAGGTGGGTGGCTACAATGTCACCGGTCGGGCTCATGTTAGCAAACTCATGCACTGAATAGGTCCCCCAAAGACCCTAAGACCAAAAGTGCAATCGCATTGTCGCCCAAATCTTTTCAAGGATAGATCTTAGGATCTCTTCTAAGATTTTCCAGACAATGGTAAAGGAAAACCAGCAGCTAGACAGCAATTCAATCATCGCCTAAGGATAGAATGGTCATTTCATCGCAGAGGATGAAATTACCTGTTTTACCACTTAGCAAAACAAATCCATGATGACACATGTTCTCGAACCATTTATATTATACAACATGGCAATGTTTTCGTTCTAAGTTGTTATAATTTAACAGGCCAACATTTATAAATAGAGGCTCACCCCTCTCACTTCTAAAGACACGAGAACTATCTAACACATGCTTTGAAGGAGTAACACTACTACTGGTAGGAAAGCAAGAGTGAGAATGGAATAGGAGTATGTCTAATCCATCTTAGTTTTTTAATCCAGTCCATACTAAGTATCCAAGTCATCTCCAAGATCTACGATCACCTCTTCTTAAGGAGTGTCTTAGCTCTCCTTTCCTATTCCCACAACTCCATGTGCTAGCAGCAATCCGACCGTCCATTTATTTTTCTGTTTTTACATTTGCATATCCTCCCTCTCATACACACCCTACTTATAGTTTAAGCAATTCTTGATTGTATATTCTACACCTTGTCAAACTTTTATATCCTAGTGTATTAAAAGTCAAGTTTTATCTTTTTTTTTTTTCTTAAAATAAAAAAATAAAATCATTAGCATATTGCATTTGCCATTTTTTACCCTTTTCTTGCAACTACCATTTCCTCAACCATCCTTGGTTGAGATATCGTAATTTCCTTAGTGATGATCTGAGTGAGTAGTAGCTTATAAGTTGTTAATATTTCATATATTATTGGATCATCAACATATTACATTTATCCTTATTTTCTTCTTTTCTTGCAAGTATTATCTCCTACAAACTCACCATAGGTTAAGACATTGTGATCTCTTTAATAGTGATTTGATCAAATAGTGCCATACTAATCGATTTCTCATGTTGTTGGTAACTGGACAATCAATTAATATAAAGCTTTTTGAAACCCCAAAAATCTCCAAAAAAATCCTAAATCCTGTATAATAAAGATTGCACACAAGTGCAAGTGGTTGATGGTGCCTAACCCCTTCGCTCACCAGCACCAAGATCCTTACATAGAATCTCCAGTCATAGACCTTATCCAAAAGCCATTTTAAGTTGAGGAATCTTCAATTCTCTAACCCAAGGTGATTCTTCATGCCTAACAGACTGTAGATTCTAGGCCTTTGTCAACTAGTAGTGATTCCAAGTCAATCAAATACACCATTTTGAGCCCACGCCATACATATTAAAAGCCAGGCCACAACCACACAAGACATGGCATCATTGCAATGAGCACACTAACCTTGCAGGACAGCATTCACAGCGACAAATAAGCATATTTACTTGGTTGGGCACACAAGGTGGATTACATCGCGCACATGTGCCACTTTTACACATGCATTGTGTGTAAGGCACTCATACATGAATGCATGTTAGAATAATCACATGTGTATTTAACATGCGTAATAGTACTACTACAACTAATTGGACCTGACCCTGACCCGAACCCAATTTTTAACCAGGTCCAAGTCGATGACCCAACATGGACGGATCTTTAAATGGGTCCAAAAAGGTGAGAAGCAAAATCGGCCCAATTTCTTTATGGGTCCAAAAAATGGGGCCCTAATCCGTTAAAATCGGATCAGGGTCATTGGGTACCCACGGATCCCGGTACTCATTGACAGACCTACTTGAAGTTCCAAATAGTGCTTACCTGAGGGTGAATGACCAAAATGCCCTTGTCATTTTTTTGCTTAAAAAAGGTGGAATCGAGTATTTGCAACTACATGGTGTGTGTGTGTGTGTGTGTGTGTGTGTGTGTGTGTGTGTGTGATGCCCAACCCGCCAAACAAGTGCAACCCATTAGAGATGATCGAATGAACAAAAAAAAAAAAAAAAAACTAAATGATCCAATCATAAGGTGGGCCGCACATGGATTCGGAGGTTCTTGGGTGTAAATTGTTTTATGGTGTGGCCCACGTGATGGTTGGATCACACTATTCTTTTGTTTGCTTGATCAACACGAAGGGGTGTACTTAATGGAAGGGTTGGATGTCATACCCGTAGCTAACCAAGTCCTTGGGCTGTTGAACAGAATCCAACCACACCGGAATGGATGGTACAAAGTCCGGAGCGTGCGCTCTCGGCCTATCTGAGCCAACATCACGAGGATCCAGGCCATGGGCCCTGGGTCATGGAACAGTTGATTGTTGGATCCATGCCATGGGCCCTGGGTCATGGAACAGTTGAGAACCAACACAGCTCCACTCCAAAACCAGGCTATATGGGCCTTCTATGAATTGGCTCTCACTAAAAATGTGAGATTTTTGCTTTGATCTCATACGAGAAAGACCCATTTACTTCCCGGGTGAAATTACCATTTCTACCTTAGAATTTCTGGCAACCGGCTCATAGGAAACCGTTTCCTCAAGATATTTGAAGCGACAGCTACATGGGCAAACCGACCCACCATAGGTAACAGGGGCAGCAGCTAGAGAGGCTAAGATAGGCCGTTTAATCACCACCTTGTTTTTTGCCCCTCCACCAGTAAGGGGGATCCAAATGCATAACCACCACCCAGGATCGGCAGTTCCATTCCCTCCGTCCAGTTCTGCTTCGTATCCCATCGATACCTTAGGTAGGCATAGGAGAATAATCGATTAGCCCAATCATCGGAGCCGTTGGAATGGGAGCAAACGTAGCTGGGTCGGATTACTCCTTCCCTGTATATATAACACATGCAGTAATTATTAAACACTCGGATCAGGACCTTCGTCGAATGGGTGGAAGTTGGCGGCAAGGCTTGCTTAACCGGATACACGGAATTGGGATTTCTCTCGCATGTAACAAATATCGGGAAACCCTCAAAACTTCTATTATCAGCAAATGATTGATGAAGTGAATTGGACTCACGTTTGTGTGCCTCTTCTCCTTGATAACCCGGACCGTCGAAATCCAATAGTTATCAACCTCCGATTCAACACAAGAAAGCAAGTCAAATCCCTATCAATAATAGACTAAAGGGTCGACTCACTGCTACTACTGCCTCTCCATTCCCAAGCCGAAGGCGCATCTATCTCTATGACCTTTTCTTGTTGTTGTGCATTCGTTTCATGAGCCCCAGACCTATAGAGAGGCAGCTAGTATTCTATGTTGGCAGCAGGCTATGCCCATCAGTAGTAGGGGGGAGCGACTGGCAGAAGTGCTTTTTCAGTTTGTTATGGGTTCCAACCAAAGCCAAAGGCCCCCATGGACTTGGTAGTAGAGGGTTCGGACGATGGTTGTGTTCTTAACCCAATCAGTGGCACATCTCCTAGAGAAGCGGTTGAACAGCAGCGCGCCATTAGTTTTCCTGGAGAACGGCAGTACCACCGGCAGGTTGCTGATACTCTGGAGAAAACGCAGAGGCAGCAGAAGCAAAGGCACAACCGACACGGAACCGCCAAAGCGGAATGACCACTATAGAAGCTAGAAGTAGCCTATAGTAAGTAGAGTAGTCGGCGTAACCAAAGCGTCACGACATAATCAAAAGGTTGCCCTTGATTTTCATCTTAAGTAGGGGGCTTAGCTTGCCCGCCTACCAATCAGTGCAGCTGATCAGAGAGGTTGGCGAAGACGCGAATTTGACCGACGTTGGATCCTTTGACCGAGAAAATCAACAAACCCCTGGAACAACTTCATTTTCCGAGCTGATAGTGCCATTCCGTAGCGTTCGATGGCCTTTCGAAAGGCTTCTCACATTCGAGCCCTGTAACAGACGCCAAAACCGACTCATTTCTGGAAACATCCCCTACCAGTGGTGACGAATTCTCAACATCCTTGCAACCGAATGCACCTTGGACTGGAATAGAGGACCCCAGAACCAAAAACCTGGCATCAGAAGCATCTTGAGCTCTGCCCCTATTGGTGTAAGCTCGTGATGCTTAACGACTGAACGACTTAATTCATCATGGGGCTCCGTGCCCTTTGGATGTATTCATTTTTCATCCTATCTAAAATGACCGACAAGACCAGACGCCTTGCTCCGGCCCAGTACGAGCCTCAGACAGAGCAGAGCCCACCCGTTTGTTGCCGAGAAGAAGAGCATGCGGAACTGTCTAGATAGAATTCCAGCTCGTTAAAGAATGAGGGATCCCGAAGTGACAAAGATTCCCTGCAAGAGGTACATTCCCTTACTTATACGAACATAGAGAGTGGGCCTTGATCAAAAGCCAGAAGCATCCGTGGGCTGCTGCAGACGCTCCCCCTCTTGCTCCGAAACCTACTGAGCCTGAAGATCTGCAGCAGACGTCGGTTGGCCACAAAACTGTGGCTGAAATACGAGAACCGGCCTCCTTCCAAAGACGCTTAGGAGGCCGGTGAAATCCAACGCTCGTGAAAACCCGGGCCCGTCACGTAATAGGTGGTCCTCCATTCATCCGACCGGAGGTGTGGATAACGAGGCCACCTTCACAACCTTCTCCCTTCTGTCCCTATCAAGTGGTGATGGTAGAGCGGTTCGTTATGCCCAATTTTATCCAGTAAGGAGTCGTTAGTATAGTACTGTCGAGGCGAGGCCTTCATTCTCTTCTTCCGAATAAGGCTGACACATAGTGTTGGAATGGCGATCAACACCACTGAAAGCGACTCCAGTAGGTATCCTGGGCTTAGTTGGCCAGCTCGTGCCTTCGTTCCAACTAGAGTATAATCTGTCTATCCTCCGGCAGCGAGTGAAGTAGATGAATGTAGCTAGTATAGTCTATTATATGATATTCCAGTTTTTTAGATTGACATACCGACGGGTAGATTCTCGTATAGATTCTAGGTCCACGCATGTTGGAGATAGTTGTTATAAAATTGATAGAACCTAAAATGGATGAAACACCTTATAGATGAGGACTAGAAATTGCTGAATCAACTGCTCCTCCAGAATGGCTGGTAATACCACTTAAGGGCACAAAAAGTGTCCGCCCCGTCAGTTATTAGGTCGCCAAACTACGATGAGAGTTTCGCCTTTTGAAGCAACAAGCTAGCCGTTGCTTGCTGGCGCGCGGCAAAACTCGGTATAAAAAAAAAAAAAAAAAAAGAATTTGCATAATTGATATAATGTTTAAAACTCCATATATTTCATAATAGGCGAAAAAAAAGAAGAAGAGGTTTTTCTAGGCAAACCGAATTAAACATGTTCTTTCTCAAAATAAATAAATAAATAAATAAGAAGAAGAAGAAGAAAAGAAAAAGAAAAAAAAGAAAACACATATTATTATTATTATTATTTTTAAATAAAAAAAAAAAAAACAACCTTGGGGGCAATTTAAAAAATAGAGATCCGCAGTCACCACCCATTGATAAAATTGAATAGAACTAGACGACTATTAGTGGAGACAAATTAATTTATATGTAGATTACTTGAAAAAGAAGCATTTGAGAAGGAACACCATTTGACCATCTATATATATTATTGGTCACATCATATATATATATATAATATATATATATATATATATATATCTATTTTAACCTTATTTATATATAATATATAAGACATATATAAGCAAATATATAGCCATTTTTCTGAGTCGAAACTATATTAAATCCAAACTTCTCATTCTTTGGAATTTTGGTGTTTCTGGTTTTCTTTTTACCGAAATTTTGGATTATGTTTGACGGCCAAGAATGAATTAAGCACAGATATTTTTCCCATTTCCTTTTTTTGAAGTATGCCGTTTTTCTAACTATGGTCGTATCCACATCAAGTGGACCCCATAATGCTCGACTCCATGATTTTACTGCCGGAACTACATACATGCTTGTGTGTATGTGGATCCATCATATGCACATGGGCAAACATCAGGGGCGGCTCAACATTTTTGGGGGCCTTAGGCAAGTCATAAAAAGGAGACTTTTTAGTTTAAAAAATAAAAAAATAATAATAAATTCAAAATTAAACCATAAATTTGCTTCTTGCCTTTTTAGATGCAAAATTACTAATTAAACTTTTTTATTCAAGTTTACCCAATAAATCAGTTTCAATAGATAAAATCGTTAAACCGTTTAATCTATTTTGGGACATAATTGTTCGTAAATAATTTTTTATAATCTTTAGTTTAATCTCTCTTTTTTTTCTTGAGTTTTTCATATTCAGATATATATTTTCTACCAGTCATTTTAAAGATTAATAAGTTGACACAAATAAGGAATAATAATAATAGATAAACAAAAGCTAATTGATATAAATAATAAATTGAAATATAAATTCTTAAACAATAGAACCTGACGAATCCTAGATTTGTTGAAGCAGCAACAACCAACGGATCAAGACTCTGAGAAGCTGATTTGCTGATTATTTGAGAAGTTGTTTTGCAGATATTGTTTAGCAAAAAAAAAAAAAAAAAGAAATACTTTGAGATTAAGAAGCTACTTTGCTTAGCAAAAAAGTCGGTTGTGTTGTGCAATTATTTTGCTGTTTAGCAAAAAGAACAATCCACTACTAATAATCTAATTAGACATTGTACCATTAGAAAAATGAAGTTAGAATTTAATTTAGAAAAATAACATTAGAATTTAATTTTTTGATAACTTAATTAGTAATAAAGTGGTAGTTGTGGTCCTAGGTTTTAGGAGAAGAATTTATTGGGAATGATGCTATTATTTTGAAAAGAGACGATAGAGCTAGACTGTTATTATTGATAGTGCTAGTTTTTAGGATTTGTTTTTTATTTTCAATTTCAAATTTGTAAACTAATTTTTAGATGTTCCTATTTTATAGGCCTTTTAATAAGTTTTTTTTTCAAAAAATTTAGATTTTTTTTTTCCTTCTTAATTTTAATTTTGCTATAATATAGGACCTTCATAATTAAGAAATTTTAATTTTGCTATAATATAAGGCCTTCATAATTAGGGGGCCTTAGGCAATTGCCTCACCTGCCTACCCCTTAGAGCTGCCCTTGGCAAACATGCTCACATCAGTGCACATGTGTAAGTATATGCATGAGGATTGTGTACAAAACAGAGCAGACAGGCCAATATTTCATGCATAAGTAATAAGAAAGAAATCAAATGGTCATATAAAGATGGTAGTTGCCACAAGCCCATATAGATTTTCACATCCCTCTTGGGGTCTCCTTGTTGTGGTCCCAAAAAGCGCATCTCACATTTGCAGAATGATCACATATAGGTTACAGCCCATTGATGTAAACTTCACATACAGCCCCGTCTTTCCCACCAAAGTGACGTGTGTATGGCAGTGTGGCCTCCAAGTGTGCAAAAGGTAGGCCCCACTTTGAAGATTGCCTCGCCAACCATCAGGCTAATCCACTCATTAAGCAGTACACAACCAAAATCAATGCACAACTGGTGTGACTCACATGCAGGTGTCCCACAGGTAATGAGCAGATCAACCTGATTTTTTTTCTGGGTAGGTGATCTTCATAATGGGGCCCGCCTCTTGCATTGATTAGACGTCATTGGGGAAAGGACTGTATGTCATCACTTCTCATCATCAACAACATTATTTTGCAGATGACTAACATGGAATTGACAGTGTTATATGACACCTTGTTTCAGCGCCAAGTATTAAAGCCCAAGCCTCCAGAACGGAAACTTACCTCTGAGAGAGCTATATGCTAAGAGGATAACCTCTATCACAGCCTCTGTTTTGGGGACTGGTAAGCATTATAGACATCAGCTGCTACAAACACTGTTGAGAAGAAGCTTGAATGATGGCCGTCAGAGATGGATGCATACGGGCTCTTCTTAGTGAACGGGCTTGGCTTCTTCCTTCAGCGTATTCCTCCCCCAATGGCCATCTTGGTCTCAAATCATACTGCTCCAAGGTGCAATATATAAACTATATGGAACTCATGGGAATATCATTAAAAGAAATCAAATAAATGAGAAAACATAAATGATAGATCATTAAAAAGTAGCCTGCACAAAAAGGTAACAAATAAACAGTTGGAAATATACGACGGTTCGATTGTCATCATCCATCATGTTCCTTTGTTTGGAAATGAAAATCTTTTTAACTGGCATTTAGATTGTTTTTTGAAGTATGCGCTGGTTAGCAGTGAGTTCATGCAAGTTGAAGGCTCTAAAAGAGCATGGGGAAGGCCCAAAAGGACATGGCTGGAAGTAGTAAAGACTTGATGGGCTATGGTCTAACTGAAGTTATGGCCCCAAGTGTGGAATGGTGGAAAAGGATTCATGTAGCTGACCCCAATTAGTTGGTATAAGGCTTACATAATGATGATGATGATGTGCCTCTTCAGAAGAAAGTATTTCATTAAATACACTATCTAAGCTTTAAGTGGTAGAGATTTTGTCATTACACGTATTTGTTTTGTGTATCGGAATTGAGTTCAGTTATGTGGGAGCAGTCACCTATTACAAAAATTTGTTTCTTTCTAGGGGGTCTTTGACTCTTTGGATAGAGGGGGTCTTTCGATAGAGGAACCAAAACATGGAGAAAAAAAGTCAACATGGATCCTAACTAAGGAACTGGAGAACTGCAAATTCCAACAGTAATTCTGTCATTTGGTTAGGGTGCAGTTTCTATGGAGATGTTAAAAGGTTAACGGTCAATAGTCAGCTAGTTTTAAGTCCCAACTAGATCACACATGCAGCTTTGACTTATTCCTTTTCTGTAATAGGAGGATGCAAGTCATTTCAAACCCTTCTTTTTATAGATAGAAGAGATTTCTGACTCTTTCATTTATTTGATACAAATGATTGTGATCTCTATTTTTTTTTTTTTTTTTAAAAAAAAGGAAAAAAAAAAACAGAGAAGCAAATTTAGCAAGGTCTACAAACATGATGTAAAGTACAAACTACTGGCACAGAAATAAGCGTTGTCATAATATGTCAAGGTTGCCAATACAAACCATGAAATCTTCTGGTTCATCAGCAGGCGGTGGAGGATCGAATCTTCCCAAACGGAAGTGCTCAATCCCAGTCCAAGCAACCATTACACCTATTAAGAAGACAATCAAGATACTGGCCTCACTTGACGGCTCATATGGCATTGAGAAATTAAAAGAATAAATTTTTTAAGCCACAGCCAGAAACAAGAACCATAATGAACCAAAAGAAATCCAAGTAATGGCATCTCCCTTGAGCAGCTAGTAGTTCAAGAATCATTACATGCCAGAATATAATAGTAACTCCAGTCTTCTGACGAAAAAATTGCTAAAATCTCGAAAAGAAAATTCCTCAACAGGCTACCCATAATCATTTGTGAAGCGGCCATGGAGAAACTATGAATATAATCTCTTTCGGTGTTGAGGATCGTGGAACACTTGTACTCAATTCAAGAATGTCCATTGGAAAGAACAGAAAAACATCCAAGTTTTGATGAAAGAATGGCAACATGCAAATAAATCAAGTGTCCAATGATAGGTTACATGCACATTGAGTTTTTTTTTTTTTTTTTTTAATAAGTTATGGCACTTTTAAAAATAAAAATAAATTCTAACGCAATAAGCTTCAGCACATTCAATATTGATGAAAGTTAGAGTTGGCACAATGAGATGGTGTAAGTAAGATCATCATGCAAAAATGAGATTGAAAAAGGTACAAGGAAGACAAGCCCACATATGAGACTGAAACAGGGATGAGGAAGAAAAACCCACACATGCCTCTCTTTTGCCCATCTCAAGTCTAAACACGTAGAAAAACCTTACACAAATTTCTTTGGGGTTGAGTCTAAGGCCTTAACTGTTATGATTTTGGCTACTTTAACTGTAAGTCATTGAGCTTACAATTAGTTTAACTTTGCCAACCTCGACATTTTATCATCCTAAACATGCTTTGCTCTCTCTTTAACCAATTTTGAGGCCACATGCATCTTCGTTGTGAGGCTTTGGAAACAAAAGTGAAGATGGAAGACCATAGTAGTGAGTTAATGCTTCTTCTTCATTTCTTTTCTTTCTTCATTTAAAAGACGATTTGCATGTTTCCTCTTTAACGCAATCAGCCATTTTTCAGAAGAAAATATGTTCTATGATAATCAGATGGCCGTGGCAGAAAATGCTCGCAAATCCTGGACTGGAGCACCTGCATCAATTACATCAAATGGACTTTCTTCCCAGTCCCCGGGAAGAGGAAACATAAATGAATCCAACTGCATGACCCTCTTCAAGCATAATGAGATGCAAAAACATCAACTTTCATTTGGGTTTGACTTCTGTATCGTCTCTCTTGATCCTTGCTTTGTTATCAGTGTGTACCTTTAAACCTATGAAGTTGATAGGTAAGGACATTTTCTTACATAGAATTAGAATTTTTAAGAAATTTCTTGCATCAACTACAATTAGGAATTAGCTCAACTTTCTGATTTATTTTACAACGTTGCATTGTAATAATATTGTGCAAGAAAGAAGAGATTTCATCTACCATTGTCGGTACAAAGGTTTGGAGGAGGGCAAACGAGTCGCAGGCCATTCTTCTTTACTACATGATCAAGATGAGTCCTGACATACTGATTTGATGCAACGCCTCCCGAAACCACCTGCAAAAGAATAGGATACAATATAAACAGACTACATTTAGTCATGTCAATAAATGTGAAATGATACTTTTTTTTTTCAAAAGAGCAGAAGCTCAATTTTGCAGTGTAGATCACCAAACATTTAATGGAAGGTTCCATCTTCAACGCCCATTCAATTGCTCGCTGACACCTTTCCTCTAAATGTAATACTGCAACTCGCTGCACAATGCCATTCCACAGGGAGCAAGAAGCACCTTCTATTCTTAGAAATTGTCTAAAAGCCTTATTCTTATAAATGATCTAAAATATTTTGAGATCCATGAATTATATCCAGAAAAGGACACAGTCTATCTTAACTGAAATTTAATTTTAATGTATAACCTGGAAAGAGGCAGCAATATCCGCTCGTGAACTTCTGTCCTGAAAATCTGCAGAAGAGATGAGATTCTCTCTGTTTCTGCAAATGACCTATCCACATGTCAATAAAGGAGCAAAGACTTGAGATGCAAGAGACCTTCTTTTGGTAGGTGAAAGAGGCAGCCAATGGTTTCACTGCCATAGACCAAACATTTATAGAATTCCATAAGCCAGCACTAGCAAGTAACCCAATCAGACCACAAATTGATGTCTAGGGGCACACAATAAATTACAAATTAATAAACAAATTTATTGGGTAAGATTGAGAAGTAAACAATGTTACAGACATTCTGCATGGTGCATGGAAATTTTGATGGATTTGCAGTAGAACTATTTCTCCCACAGTATCATTATTGTCTTTTTACAAATTCTTAAATTAAAATATTTGAGCATTTTGATACAACATAGGAGTAGGCCCCACAATCTGTCCGATCAAAGGTCTGGGCCCCATATTCTACCTGGACGGTTTTATGGGCCCTGATAATGGTTTGATCAACCTGTGGGCCCCAACCCCCGCGATGCAATTAAACTGTATGTCCGCAAGTCCAAAGGATTTATTATTTAATTAGTTGCTAGACTTAAGAGTTAGCTATGGCTTGATGAACAAGCTTCCACTTAGTTTGTGGGCCACTTTTCAAGTATTATCATGATTTCAAGATTACATGAAATTGGTCTCACTTGAAAACCTATTGAGCTAGCTTTTAATCGATACAGCAATTCTCATTCAGTTATGGCCAGTTTACTGAAAGCATATATGGTTTTTAAGGGATCTAGGGATATTTTAGTTATCTTTAATAATTACGGAAATAGATGGTCAAAATCAGTAATGGATGGATTTAGGATTACATTGAGGTTTCTTTTGCTTTGAGAAGAAGTATACGATCATTATCAAAGCCTTACCCCAACTAATTGGCAGCAACTCCACAAATCCAGTTATCAGGCCATTCCACTCTATTTGAGAAAAAGTATATAAAAACACGTAAAGGCTCTTTTACAATTAGAAGAAGGAAAAAAGAAAAAAGAAAAAGAAAAAGAAAAAAGATGAAGCTTTCATGCGTAAAGAGATCTACTCAAGGGAGTGAGACCTCAAAACCTGTTAAGTGTTATGCTCGATGCAAGCATGGTGATGCTAAGCAGATACAAGGTGTTATACTTGTATGTTGTATCTGATCAGGGTGATACTAATTGTTATTGGACAGTGTGACGCCATCTAGCTTCAGCAAATCTAGTTGTGCAGTTTCAAAATAATTGAGTTTATATGTATGTTCTTGAAGTACTAAGACTACGATTGTGGGAAGATGGTGGGCACCCAATGTGTAGGTCATGAGGATGAGCCAAAAGCAATGTAGTGAGTCTGAAATGGTGGGGTCCAGAACTGGGATTAGAGCAGAACAAAGAATTCCTTGACAATGATATACAGTGTAGGGATCATCATCATCATTGCCTTATACCAATTATATACACATATAGATTATAGAAGCAAAATACAAATAGAGAAAGTTTCCAGAGCAGCTTATATGCTCCAACCAAAATACAGTGAAAAGATTAGAACCAATGAGCAAAACCAAACAGGTTCATCAGCTCCCAACAAAAGTATAGAGATGTGAGATATTTACTTACATATTTTTAGATTCAATTGCCAGCCTCACTTGAGTCTTCAGACCAGCATATGAAAAATTGCAATCCTTGTGTTGTTGCATTGGGGTCTATCGAACAAAAAATAAAAAATAAATTTAAACTCAGTATACAAGTTAAAAGATCAAGCTCAAATAGAAGCTGAAGATGACAAGAAAGGATAGTGTAATTGTTAGCAGGACAAGTCAAACCAAGAGGTAAAGCGTTGCACCATGCACAGCTACTAGCAGTATAATGGAGCCCAACAACTTAAAAGTTGCTGTGAAGAACCCACCGAGAATTTGATGGAATGTGAATCACCTTCCCGAGCAAGCTCTTCTAGAGCCGGGCCACCACCTTTTCTCATGTCAAGGCCAAGCCATCTTGCTGTTTTGTCATATGCCTCACCAATTGCATCATCTATTGTAGTCCCGAGTTGTACATATTGACCAAGATCATGTGCGAGAATAAGGAGATTGTGGCCTCCTGAAAAACAGAGGAACAAGTGAATAAAGCTACTTTTCAGTATCCAAAAAGATGCGGATCCCAACAAAAAGAATTTTATACAGAACCAAACAACTTACAGGAAGCCCAGCAGTATTTCTATTAGAAAATATTCCTACTCATTTCAGACAAAGTGTGTCAAATGTACTAAACAGTGGTGTCTGTGGGTGTTGTGTGTGGGTAACGACATAACAGAAAGCTATGCTGGTAAACTGCATCTTTCTTCGCCACTATAAATACATCTTGCTTTCCATGTTTGTTTATAAACTCGTGTTATCTGTGGACTCTGTGAAGCTCAGCATGCATAATTGGAGGTAAACATGAAAACTGCTATCTCGAAAAATTAAAATAGACATCCAGCCCAAGTCTGATAATTCAAATTTTAAGTGAAAAATGCACCCATGGACATTCAAACCCTTGTGGGATGCAACTCTTGAAGGCAGTGCATCCGTTTATTTAAGCTAGATGGATGAACAACCATTGTTGAATTCACATATTCTATTTTCATCCATAGTACATGTTAAAGTGATAAAATCCCTTATATACATTGATACACCACACTCTGACAGCTTAAGCTTTTGGAGCAAATGGTTGTTTGATATGGTATCGAAGCCGAAGGTCCTATGTCCGAATCTCGAGAGCAGCAAATATGCCTCGCTAATATATTATTCTCCCACAGGGGGTCAGGAAAATCAGGTCCGGCCCAGGGACCGGGAAATTAAGCCCGACCTATTTATGGTGTGAGTGTCCCTCCACCCTCGTCAGTATGTTCTCGTGCGGAGTTCTCACCCCGCACGTGCGGGGGGGTGTTAAAGTGATAAAATCCCTTATATACATTGATACACCACACTTTGACAGCTTAAGCTTTTGGAGTAAATGGTTGTTTGACAGTACATTCACTATCTTAGCAAGTTCCAAGTTAAATTTTCCTTTCCATAAGCTAGCTAGAATTCCTTCTCAACCACCAAACTCTATCATAGTAAGCATCCCTTATACTACATAACACATGCCATATAATTTAAACAAACTAAAGATAAATAAAATAGCTCAAAGACAGTCAAGATATCATTGAGAAATAGTAGGCTATGGGCCCATTTGGATTGTGGGAAAAGAAAAGAAAAGAACACAAACTCAAGGTTTTTCCATTGTTTGGACCTTTTGTGTTGTTTGGATAGCAAAGGAAACGGTGAGATTGGAAATAGCAATCATTAGCTTTCTCCGTGGTCAAATTCTCATGCACAAGATATGAGGTGAAAATTGCAAGGAGAATATGAGATTTTCCACTTGCCATCTAAACAAAACACCCAAAACTGGAATCCACATTTCAATAGTGCTTAGGAAATCAATGGGAATTCATCACTGGATAATCATTGCACTTTTCTTCTCTTTTCCCACAATCCAAATAGGCCCTAAACTACATGTATCTTCGGGCATCATACTCACACTGTGCACATAGAGGTATCATTCTATGGATGCGTTGTCAACCAATTTTTTTAAAAAAAGGCAGTGCAACAGTGAAATTAAGATGTTTTACCTGAAATTAGAAGAGCCAAGAACGGGAATTGCAGATCTCTCTCAATTAGCCTAGGCACAAAGGGGATTGAGGATAAGCAGCTAGGTAATCAGCAGATGCAAGTTTGGGGCAACAGCATTTCAACATAAAGGCATTTAATAAATGGAAGTTTCTATAATGCAGCTTCTTGGTGAAACCCTTCCACTAGTGTTTGTAGAGCACCTTAGACTCGATTTGGCTAATGAATGCCACGAAATAAGTATTAAGCCTTATCCTGATTTGGCAGGCCCCATAATATCCATGTTAGATTTGATCCAGCAAAACCGGTATTAAGCCTAAACCCAAGTTGGCAGGCCCCATACCCTCCATGCCAGATTTGCATTACGAAAGTGGCACTCTCTTCCGCTTAATCACAACTTCTAGCATGTTTACTTCGTTTTTTTTTTTCTAAAACTTTGAAAATTGTGATTAAGTGGAAGAAAGTGCTGCTTTAGTGATGCGAAACTGATATGAAGTGTACGAGGCCTGCCAAAATCGCAATGAGGTATAATCCCAAATTTGCAGATCCCCTGTCCAAAAGAAGCCTTACACTTTTCTTTTCTTTTCTTTTTTTTTTTTTCTAAAATACTAACAAAATAACAGATAACTCCAGGAGTTCATCAGTGTTTTAAATAGCGAATAACATGTAGTGTACCATTCACTCTGAAGCGTGAGGCATAAGCTACATAGTTTGCAACATAAGCTACATGCTACTTCTAGATTTTTAATTAAGGTCACGCTTGGTTGCACCAAATATCATAAAATTTCATGTTATTTTGCACCAAATTAGACTGACTAATAATGAAATTTCACGATATTTGGTGCAATCAAACATAACTTAAAATAATAGGAAAAAAAAAAAAAAAAAAGGGCAAAGATTAACTATAAAGATAAAGAAAGAGCAGTAGAACTGGTTAATAATATTAATTTTATCATTTTACTAAAATCGCTGAAAAGAATAACTAATTTTTATTGGAAAAATAGAAAAATGTAACAAATCATTGAAAACATCAATTGCTTTTGTTTTAGTGAAAAATAACTAGTGTAGGTTACATGGCGTGTAGCGTATGTAAATTACCATGTAGCGTAGGCTACATGCGAGTTAAGCTATTTTAATGAGCTACGTAGCGTTAAGGCTAAGCTACGCAACGTAGCGTAAGCTACATGCTACATAGCATAAGCTATTTAAAACACCAGAGTTCATCATAAGATTTCAGGGTTCAAATAACTCAGAAGAGAAAGAAATCATATTAGTCTTATCTAATTCCCATTCAACACCCTCCATCCATAAGATAAAACTTTCAATCACGAAATTTTATGCAGTTCCACTCTGAGGAAATTGTGGCATTCAAGTTTCTATGAGGTTCAACATGAATTGTGAATTGAAGGGCTCAACAACAAAATATAAATACTTCTCAAATAAACAAACAGCAACAACACAAAATCCATTTGGACATCATCTTTGTGGTAGTTACAAAATGTGCCCAAGGAGGCAAGTTACCTCTAGAAGAGTGGAATGTGATGCTATGTGCATATTGCCAACAGACAAGAAAGATTTGAGTGAGCAACAGGTTGAATACCTAGCAACAAGAGCATGTGCTTCCATGTGATGAATTCCAATGATTGGCAAGTTGAATTTCCCAGCTGTTCTTCGAGCTTTCTGCACGCCAACTACATCATAGTTTTGCGAAGAAACTTCAGCATAACTTGTTGTTTGATGATAGCCCCATCTTGATTGCAGATGGAGAGGATGATAAGATGTGAATTCAATGAAAATAAAAGATCATAGACAAAATGGAAATTATATAGTTTGACCACTTTCAACTCTATGTGAAGTTTGGAGCTTAGTTGAATGATCCTTCCTAGTAGGTACTACTCCCACTTCGAATCACAGAAGCTTGACATCAAGAAACTCAGTTGAGTTTTTTCAAGCACCAAGACTTGGTAATGTTTAATATTTAAAATATATAAATATTATAGTCTTGAAGAATCAAGTCAAGTTTCGTCGAGTTTTTCCTAGTTTTTCTTAGCTGAGTTGATTGAGTCTTGACTGAGATGTGACCAAATTGAATTTTTTTTTTTTTTTCTTTTTTCTTTTTTTGTACTTCGAGTATCGATTATATGGGATTGAGTCAAGTCTAGTTTGTTAATAAAAATTAAACCACGAGTAAAACCCATTAGACAAGAAAATTTTATGACAAGTATGTTGGGATTTGTATATTATGAATTCCTCGAATAAAATGTCATAACAGTGCAATTAACAGTGTGAGAACATCGACAAGTAACTTGAAGGAAACTAATCCCATACCAGGTGATATTTTAAAACCCAAATAAACCCCTAAATATGAATTACACCTTTCAAAAGCTTGAAACAAATGATGTTATTTCATGTTTACTCGCTCAATTTGGATAAAACCAACCAAGACCTTTCAATGAGTGGTAAATTAAGTTCTCAATTTGGGTAAAAACCAACCGAGACCTTTTGGTGAATGATAAATCAAACGAACTAGTTGAAGATCTAAGCAATTCCTAGACACACGCACACACAAACACACCAACCAAGACCTTTTAATGAGTGGGAAACTACACACACACACAGAAAAAAATCCACTTTGGATGTTTATGAGGTCATCCATTGCCTAACTTATCCGGTGGCTTTTGAAAGCGAAAAACTGACACAACAAGGCTGATAAGCTGTTGGTGCCATTGTTTATCCATTTTGCGGGTCCTAAATAGTTTGTCAATTAAAATCTTCCACGATAATTAATGGTGAAACCGAAGGTATCCGAAAGGAATTCAGGAGGTTAGAACACATTCTATGATGATCTTACAACAAAAAATTCTGAAAAAAGTATACAATTCGTTTTTCAAAGAAATTAAATCTAGAGTTTCATTCAGCAATCACACATTGATTCGATAAACAGAAACAGAGTAATCAAAAAACTTGTTAGAACACAAAAGTAATAACGTCACTCAGATTACCACGTAGGCAAAGACTCAAACCCGGACCAATGGTAACAGCAACTGCAGAAAGATCCCTCTCTGTCAAATTTGCATTGTCGAGTGCTTGTTGAACTACCTGGAAACATGAAGCATCGATTATATCTGGCACAGGTGACAATTTGAATAATTCAATGAAAACCCACTAAAATCAGATTTTTGCTCAGAGTTTGCTAAAGGTCAAACCTGGTCAATCACTTGAGAGTGAGCTTCTTCTGCCATTTTTGGAGCAACACCTCCATATTGTGAAAGCAAATCTGCCTTGATAAAGAGAAAAATACATATTCAACTATTTGCAAATGTCGTAAGTTCATATGGAAAGCTAAGAATTTTTACCAACAACTTGGTAAAAATGGAATGCAGAATTTTTTATTTATAATGATTTTAAGTATTTTATTCAGAGAATTCTACAAATATCTCACTTTATAAAAGGATCACTCTAATAACTTCCAAGCAGCCATATAGAAAGGACAAGACTATGGTGAAAGTTCACTGCCATTTTTAAGTTGCAGCGTTTCATCCAATATGCACATGGAAATACATGTTTATCAGTCAAGAGCATCCAAATCATAGGTCCTATTGCAGATGCAGTATCTACAGTAAATCACACAGACCTAACAATCCTGACCATCTAATGGGGGCAATCAAATGGATGGTTACAAAAAAAAACAAAATAGTCATCAAGATCATCATACCCTTGTCCCAGCTATTTGGGGTCAGCTATAAAATAGTCAATGGTTCAAATTCAATGAGTGAAATCAGATGTTTAAGATTATGCAATCATTTGAATTTCAGGCTACACTCCATCCACCATGGGACTCACAACTTGGACAATCTGGATTGCCATACATTTGTGCTGTATATCATGCTCAAGAAGAAGGAGTCTTACAAGCTGCCATATGAAACAAAGAGAAGTCTTAGAAACTTTCAACATAACCAACATAACCAACTGACGTCTCCTTTCTCATGAAATCACCATCAGCATTCTTTTGCAGGGACTTTGTGTCATCTCCTACAAAATGATTGGGCTGTTTTCTGTTTGAAAGTTTCTCAACGGTTATGAGAATATGCTGCTACAAATGTTACAAGACACAAGGCCACATATTTGGAGTATGACTTGCTCCTAGCAGAAGGCTAGACGTAATGACTGAAGCCAAGGAAATAACCAGTTGAAACCAATCAGAACTGACTGGAACGACAAGAACTGCACCAAAATAGCTTAAACTGAATCCAACTCGACTGTCTAGTTTTGATTCCTTGACAAGATCAGCAGGATTGTTATTCTTACACTAGGGAGATGCTCACTGAAAAGTCACTCAACTAAATTTCACAAAGTGACTCTTTTTCCAAGGACGCTCCTTGAAGGTTGGAGTCAGTGACAAGTTTAGTGGATGGCATTCTTATCTAATGTATGCTTAGAGATTCATTGTTATTGGATCTTGGCACATTAGAAATCAAAATTTAGAACCCATCCTTGGTGGGCTAACCACGAATTTTCTTGTCAACCACATTCTTTTTGTATGATATCATAATTGGCATGGCAAAACCACATTCTTTTCACTTGATAAGTCAGGTATATTCTCATTGATGCATTATAAAAAGTAAGGAGCCACATGACAACTCTCTTATTCTTTTATTATTATTTTTAATTGGCACTTGAGCAATTTGACGTTAGATGGCTACTAAGGAGAGTAGGTTTTGAATCTTATTCTCCCTAAATGCACCAATGCATGTGCACGCGTGCACAAACGAGGTTGTTCGACTGGTCAGTCTACCATGGCCCCGAAAAGGGCAAAAAAGTCATAATGTGGATCACATGTGTACAGAAAAATGGGCCTTTAAAAAATTATCATCATCCCATTCAATGTACATGTGTGGTCCACCCAACAACTGGACAGGTACAAAATTAGTATTCCTCCCCCGAAATTTAGCAATAGGTGTATGAGGAAAATATTGAAACTCTAATAGAGTGTCATGAACCAAATCATTTGCATGCCATTGTTCACTACACACTAAGGTATTTTTCCCTATCCCCCCATCAGCGTGACAGATTATGTCTCAATCAAGTTAAAGCCTCAAACTTCCCCTTGTGGAAGATTCAACTGATGTCATTATTAGAAGGGGACGACATGATCAGCTTCATAGATGGTAAGGGTGAGGATCCAAAAAGAAATCTGACCGCAAAGTGAAATTATACCTCACAAGCACTCTATCTGAAGAATCTCTACATCTCGTAGTCGGATTAGAGACAATTACTGAAGAGTGGAATTGTTTTGAAAATGGTTATGGTGGAGATTTCGTGGCTCAAGAATTTCAGTTGATTCAACAACTACAAACATGCAAAAAAGAGAATCCGCTGCTGGGTATTGGAAAACCAATGGAAGACAGAAACAAGTTCTTTTGGGTTCTACAGGATTTAGGGGCTTCCTATAGTAATTTTGCCACAACCATATTGAAGCCCCCAATCCCATCCTATACTGAAGCTGAACCCTTACTACAGAGCCATGAGATCATACATCATACTCATTCTATATTACCCTCGCTCAACTAAAATGTTGCCTTTGTTAGTTAATAAGGCAATTTCAGAAACAATAACAAAAGAAAATGGATAAACAACAGAGGAAATAATTATCGTTGGCAGAACTTTAATTCCTCTGGGGGTGGCTTTGTACAAGCCAGACAAAATAGCCAGGGCAACCAGAATCTACAACAGTCGCTTCTAGCATCATCACAGTAACAAAAACCAGGGCGACAGTTGAGGCTAGTTCAATTGCAGCGAGGTGAAAATTGTCAAATCTATGAGGTTGGATAACACACGGCTTAGACTTGCTGGCATCGCTTCAGTGATGCCTATCAACCCAATGATCTCCTTCAAACCTTGGCAACCATGACTATCACTGACCCACAAGATGAAGAGTGGTACACAGGCTCAATAGCATTGTCTCATATGACTGGGAATGCGGGTAATCTCAGACTTCTCAGTAACTAGCGTAACTATTTCGGACCTGATAAAAATAATGATTAATGATGGAACCCAGTTGGGAATTTCTTATGTTGGTGATGCTAAAATTTATGCTGGGTAAAATGCTTTGATAATTCATAATATTTTATTGGTACCTGAGTTGAAGAAAAAATTATTGTCAATCTCTCAGTTTTAAGAGAATTTCCCACTAATTTTGAGTTCTCATCTGGTGGCTTTGTGATTAAGGAACGGATCACGGGGAAGATACTTGCAAACGGAATTAGGGAAGGTGGGATTTACACTTTGGATGATAGTAAGGTGGCTTTCTTTTCTGTTCGATATAAGACCACTTTTGAAGATATTTGGCATTTGCATTTAGGACATGTTCAACACAAAGTGGTGCAGTTATTATTTTCAAAAAGGTTAATTCATGTTGATCAATGGAATCAAGCACATTCTATGCGCAGCAGATGTCCACTTAGAAAGAATTGTAAGTTACCATTTAGTAATACAAATAAAGTTTCTACTGAGCCTCTATTTAAAATTTGTGGGGTCCTGCACCAACTTTATCAAATCAGAAATGCTAATATTATGTTGTATTTGTTGATGACTTTACCCGTTTTACTTGGATTTATCCCCTTAAAAACAATCAAAATTTTATTCGTGTTTCCTCATATTTCAAAAAATGGTTGAATGGAGATTCGACAAGAAAATCGGAAATTTTCAGAGTGATGGTAGGGGAGAATTCTCTAGTACAAATTTTATTAATCATCTGGACGATGAAGGGATTGAGACGGGCGTGCGTGTGTCCATGAAAACCAACCGGGCCTGCCCATCATGTGTGTGAGTGTGCCAGCACGTGAATTATTGGTAAATAAATTATCTGAGAAAACAAAAATAAACAAATAAATAAATTACCTGAGAAGACACGACTTGGCTTAGAATCTCACCGTTGCCTCTAACCTGAAAAATAAGAAAAAGGGATCCATGAAATGAGAATGCGCAGAAACGAAATTCACACAAAATAGGGACAGAAGATTTACTAGAGCTTACAACAGCTGCGGCGGTGTCGTCGCAGCTCGTCTCAATGCCGAGAACGAGCAGATCGTCTCCGGATCCGAATTCTCGGCCAGAAGCTTGGCTACGACATTTTTGGGGATTGGAAGGAGCAGCAGCAGTAGCAGCAGAAGAGGCGGTCGAAAAGGGCCTGAAGGAGAGAATTAAAGGAGGGGGAGAAGGGCATTTTGGTAATTGTCTGGAAGGAATTGAGAAAGCTTTCTGGGCGTGAGAGAAGGAAACTCTGAGAAGGAGATTGAAGCGGTGAATTGTAGATGATGTGAGAATACAGGCTCCCATTTTTCAATCTTTCCCTTCAAAAGAGAGGGAGAAAATACCCTCGAACTTAGCTGTTTTGAGAGGCTGAGTACTGCTTTCGTACTTAGATGTTTTGAGAGGCTGAGTACTGCTCTCGTAACACTTTTGTATGACATCATTGCCATGAAAACGGTGGGAACCACTATGAAGATCATCTACCATAAAAGTTAAAGACTGTTCTGATCATTAGGTGGGCCAGAGTGTTGGAATCAATGGACAATCGATGGTCTGATTACAACATACAGGTGTGGCGCACTGAGCAAATAGATTGGCTTCATTTTCTAAAGGAATGATCAGCATCGTGGGTATTACGGTTTCAATGGTACTGATTTCGTAATCAAGTGGCATGTTGGCAGGTAGATGGTACCATGCCACGAGTTCTTGGTACCACTGTCTGTGTTCAGCACTCTTTCGAGGTTTTTGTGCAGAGATATGGTGGGAACGGCTATCATCGGGCCGGGGCTGGGGTTGGTCTTGGCCTGGATTTTGAGCTTTTTTGGGCTGGGTCATGGGCCAGGCCTATTTGAAATTTTGATTTTGCAGGCCCGGCTCCGACACATTGACACCCCTATATTGGTACGGTTTCAGACGAGCAAGGTTCGTCAACTTCACCAATCTACGCCTTTTAAAGCCGAGAGGCTTGGCCTGGCCCGGCCCAGCAACCCGACCGTAGGAGCTAGGGCTTGCACCAGTAAACTAGGTCAGAGAGCCAGGCCCATTCCTTAGTCGATGATGAATGGCCTAATCCAATCAGAGGCATTTCGACCATGAGTTATGTAAGTTATTTATGTCACAAGCTTATCTTAGTTTCTACTTATTCAAGGGTTGTACTTATCAGCTAAAAAGTTAAAAAATATATATATATATATATATCTCTCTCTCTATATATATATATATAGAGAGAGAGAGAGAGAGAGAGAGAGAGAGAGATATTTTCCACCTCATCTAAGTACTCTTTTTGTTTTTGGTTAGCTTGTTGGTACACCCCTGTCACTGTTAGGCCACCCCCCCCCCCCCCCCCCCACTTGAGCTATGAATCAGGGTGTTCCGCCTGCCCTTAATATCCCCCATCGTTAGGCCCACCTTAACCTTGTCTTCAACATCATGTAGGGTGCACCTTCAATGCGGACTATCTACCTTGGGAGGCCCACCTTCGATGAGGGTTATCCATCATGCGGAGCCCACCTTGGATGTGGGTCCACCTTTAATGTGGATAGTCCATCATGTAGGGCTCAACTTTGAGTGGGCCGCTCATCAAGTAGGGCCCTCCTTAGATGTGGGCCATTCACCATTAGGGGCCAACCTTTGAGTTGAACGGTCCTCATGTGTGACCTACTTTGATATGTGTCATCTATCATGCGGGGCTCACCGCTAATATTATTGTCCATCATATGGGGCCCACCTTTAATATCCACAGTCCATAATGTGGAGCCAACCTTTGATGTGGGACTGTCCATCATGTGGGCCCCACCTTGCATGTGGGTCGTCCATCATGTAGGGCCCACCTTGGATGTGAGCCATTCATCATTAGGGGGTGACCCTTGATGTGGACTGGCTATTATGTGGGGCCACATCCATTCATCATTAGGGGGCCGACCTTTGATGTGGACTATCCATTATGTGGGGCCCACCTTAACGTGGGTCATTCGTTACGCGAGGCCCGTGTAGGATCCCGGTTTTTTGTAATACCATTCATGCACACACATGTCCCAACTCACACCATGGATAGACCACACATTGCACCCTAGTGCACCCAGCAATCCCACCCGAGTGATTTTCTCTGATGACCTTGATACATCTGTCATGTGGACCGCGTCGTCACTACGGTCGCGACAGCGAAAACCGTGTGTTAATCCGACACTCCGTTAATAAGATACAACCCATCAAATACAAGGCTAAAATTGCATATCTTATAACATGAGTAACCTCTATTTTACTACGCCCATTAGACTTGAGCCCATGTGGGCCTAAAACTTACTTTCTATAACATAGAAATTATCATAAGATAAGACAATCATTACATAATAAATAATGAGCTAGCACATATAAGACAATGCACTATAAGACAAAATTGAATTCTACTCCAAAATTCATCATTAGTCATCTCCCAATGCCTTAGAAACTAATCATGGCCCATTTCCACCTCATCCTACACATGTATCAAATGTATGTCTTATTTTGTGCCACATCACTTCAAACAACCAATTGCAACACTCCACTTCATCATCTACCATGCATCACTGATTGCTTGCCTCCAAGTGCAGAGGTTCGTAAGTAGTATCCCGTGAATACGGGGTCGATCCCACAGGGAGATGAATTTGTAAGAAGGGAAAAAAATCAAATGCAAAATAAAACTAAGTAATAAAAAACTAAACTGGTGATTTGATTTTGGGATTTTTGAATGGATGTAATTCAATTGAATAAAATAACACCCAAGCTTCAAAGTTCCACACATACGTTAATGTTCCAAAATCATGATGACTTGGATAACATAACTAGAATCTGAGCACTATGGTCGGCCTAGTCGGAAAATAAAACAGTTTAAGTATTTTAATAAATGATATAAAATATTAGAAAATTATGGATTTGCACCATTGACATATATTCTCAAGCGTCAGTGATTTTAAGTATTTAATATCTATAGGATAATGAATATCAAAGAAATATAACAAGTTGAGAACCTCTCCTATCTAGGAAATCTGATTGATCTAGGGTAAGCCTATCCATCAATGTGGATCTTATATGATGGAAACATATGGATCTCACAAGAGGATAAAAAACAAAGCCTAAATAATAAATAACATGCATATACCATTCTTTTCATCATTAAAACAATTAATCATCATAATCTTAAAGAAACATTAAATCCATGTACTTCCTTTCTAGCTTGAGATAGAAGGAACTTAGAAAAATATAATTAAATTACAGGAATAAAAAGCAACAAGAAATAAAGAAAGAAAATGCAAATAAAAAAATCTAAACAAAACAACTTATAAAGCTTTAATAAAACTAAAAACTCTTTAAAAAATCCTAAATTTTGCTTTGGGATGCCTTGAATAATGTTTTAAAATACCCTAGGAAGCCCTATTTATAAGTAGGGACCTCCAATTTTCGTACAAATTTGAAAAACCCTAGAAACCGCATCAAATATACGTATTTTTTCAAAAAAGACTTCTCGCTGCATAGTTCGTTTAAAACAGTCTTCTTGCTGCGCAGTCTTCACAGCTTCAGAATACACTTTTTCAGGATGATTTTAGGATTCTTCACTTCAAATCTTCGATTTTCTTTATTCTTCACTCGGTTTTCTTAGATCTTTGGCATATGAATTCTTCAATCTTGATCTCCTAAGATCAATCCCTTGCCTTGGTAATTCTTAAGCATCAAAATCATGCTTTTAACACCATTTTTCAATTCAAACACTTAAATTCACCTTACAACACATACATGAGTAAAATAGAATATTAAGCGGATTCATGTTCATAAAACCAAGATATAAATAGGAAAAATTATGCAATATTTGAGTCTCAACAATCACTTACAACCCACAATCATTATCCATTCATTAGCCAATGCATGCCTAGATTTCTTCCACTTTGGCCAATACATGCTTAGCACCTCCACCTCATCCATCCACTACCCATACCATACACTACATTCGACCTCATTTTTAGCAACAACAAGGCCCATAAATTTGTCACATCATCTTGCCACCTCAACCCACAATTCCCTATATAAGAGTAGGAGCTCTCTTACCCTCATATTTTTGCTATACTTAGAAAATTCTGATATTTTAAGAGAGAGAGAGAGAGAGAGAGAGAGAGAGAGAGAGAGAGAGAGAGTGGGGCCAAAGTGTGGCCCATCATCAAACCTTGAGGAAGTAGACCACACATCATCATCAAGCCATCTATTTATTTGAAGTAAGTCTACACCCCTCCTTCCATCCTCCGCACCCTTATCTTTCTTCTTTTTTTATTTTCTTGATATCTATGGGGGCCCACTAGTGTGGAGCCCTATGGGTGCATATATTGGCCATGGTGGTCAGCAAGGTGACCCACGTCAGTATGGTTCACCATGATGAATATTATATCTACACCCTTCACATGTAATCCCATTTTTATATCTGGACAACAATTTGTAAAAACTGTACAAAATCAACTATGTTAAGATCTGAATTGAAACTTGGGAATAATATGACCACAATATGAGCTAACTCTGGGATAAATTTCGTAGCTATAGAACGGTCCAATCATCCGTGGCATTAACTTTACTTGGCTGTTGTCCAGCAGCATATAGAGGGTTCCGATTTGCAAAAAAAAAAAAGACCCATTTTTGGTTCCTTTATTAAACCCAATACAAAGATACATTCCAATGGCTTCCTAGAAAATCGAAGTAAATTTTCAATGGTATATAATATGCCTCTATCAAAGTTCGAATAACTGAGATCTTAGCCTTGTACAAAAATGTATTTAAGAGCTTGTTGTGACTACATATTTTGTGGGCTAAATCCATGATTCCAACGTCAGATGTATTTGATATTTTTTCTTAACATACTTAAGCTAGTTAATAATCATATGTACGGTCCTTATGGTCAAATTCTTTCATTATAGAATTTAGAAAATTCTGGACCGACAGATACTTCTGTAAGGATAAACTTTGAATTATTATGTGTGGCCCAGATGAATCAAAGAATCTGTACGGTTGGAAACCAATATACAACGTAAATGATGTTTTCCCAAACCATCCATTAGCTCGGATTTTGCACCTCTTTGACACATTGTGGTGGGCCCGATGCTATTTAGTTAAGTGTCCTACTTCGGAGTATATTTAATCATTATATAAGTGAGCTGATATATCCCACCTTTCTGTCAGGAATGATCCCCAAGTGTTCGGAAAGTGGGCCCTAAGTTGTGATAGACCCCATTGCTGAAAATTATCTGATAATTTTTGTATTTTGTACTAACTTTGTACCTCTGTAATGGACCCCACGCAGAAGATATGATTATGCTACCACTTGGAACCTTTAATCTATACCAATGAATAGATAAATAATATTTTACTTGGGCTAAGTCATACTCCACATGATCGGGGATTGGGTCCAAAAATAGGGTCAGGCATGGTTGTGCAGAAAACTCTGTGCAGAAAATTAAAATACTTATGTTTGGCCCTATACCAAATATTATGTATACATAATCAGTTGGTCCCATATTATATTTTTTGAAGTCCATATATAAAAATACCAAGGGCACCTGATGGCACGCTGAAAGGTGGTCCCTTATGATCATGTGACGTACTCAAACTTGGACCACAGCTCAAGGGCGAACAATGCTAAGTTGGTTACCGAACTTGAGGCTGTTAAGCGCGAGGCTACTGAAGGTCTCGCCAAGCAACGCTTCAAACTTGAGGCCTTGGCTGTTTCCCAGGCTGTTGCGGCTGTGAAAGAATTCAAATCTTCCAAGGAATGAGCCGACAAGCTGGACAAGGTTTACAACTTCGCCTACAACGCCGCTTATAAAGCCGAAATGACCCTTTGCAGTGCACTTGCCTGTTTAGTAGACCGTTGTCGAATGACGAGCCGACCCCTTATTTAAGGGATCAGTTCGTCGAAGGAGTTCGTCTCTGCACATGAGAGATGACCCTTCGTAGCGTACTTGGATAGCGAGGTAACTATATAGTAGACCAAGTAGAAGAGCAGACGATCTTTTATTAGAAGCCAAAATGGCTAGTAGATCTGATTCGATACGCGCAACCAAAAGTCGCTCCGACCCGTGCGTAGTTAGCATTCAATGTGCCGACGCCTCTTCGCTTTTTAGAATCCAAGTAGCATCACCCGATTCACTCAGCTGAAGCCTCTCGACATTTTTGGCCACGTGTACGATGCCCAGTGGCCAGAGCAGAGGAAACGACTACCTTCGTGCAGGGCACGGATCTCGAAGATCATCATGGCGACGCTTCGCCCAAGCCCATCATTACATGGAGAGCGGCGTTTCATTTCCCCAAGTCTATTACTCTCTGAGTCCGATCTCGGACTTAGAGAGTAGGGGACTTCTATTATGGGTAAATCCGAACCGAACCGCAACAAGGTAAACTTCGGCACCAATGAACAAGGCCTCAGACCGATGAGCATCCGACTCGAGGTGAGCGTCCGACCCAAGGGCTCTTGTAGAGCTATGACACTGACTTGGGACTTGGTAGAAGTTGTCACGCATCCTTCGAGCAGGACCTCGGAGCAGTAACGATGTGTCCGGGCCGATCTACCTCCGAGTCCTCTTGTAAGAGCTCTCAGGACAACTCGAAGAGTAGAAGTCATAATGCACTCGTCCAGTGTACCTCTGACCCGATCATCCCTGTCTTGTGTGACAATGATTAGCTTGTTCGTGGGCTCGGATCACCGAGCAAGATCTAAGCCGTGAGGTCGGCTCGGATGAGAGCTTGGTCAACGATGGCGTTTACGGAATATATCCAGTAACGCATGACCAGTGTAATGCCTAGTGCACGATCTCTGGATAACGGTCAACGATCACGCGCACGTAGCTCTCGCATAGTGGCAATGACCATGCCAAGATTATCGGGCACGTTCGGTAGGACCTTAAGGTATAAATAAGAGTCATTTCTACCGGAACATGTCTGTAATATATAGTACTTTCACCCTACTCTACACTACTTAGACCCAATTTCCGAGCCTGACTTTGGCATCAGAGGGTCTTCTGCTCTAGCCAGGGTCTCCTTTGTCTTCCATTTATGCAGGACCACGGTTTGCTCCGAGCATACGAAGCTGGGAGGAAGGTGATTCAGATTTTTGCACCAACAACATTCATATGTGTAAATGAATTTGATAAACTATAAATAAACTACAACATTCATATGTGACGCAGGGGAGGACGTGAGGTCGAGCACCGTCTTCCTCAAGAGGATAAGTATTCCGAACCCACGGAACTTCTCTAGACTCCTCACAGAGACTTCTTGAATCCACGAGGAAAGAAAGCATAAAATAGAAATAAATTCTAATAAATTCGAAATTGATTAATGAATGAATAAAAATGAGTTCAAAACCCTTTAAATAGGGGTACCAAGCAATGGGAAAGAAATCAGAATCAAACTATAACTAAAACTCCTAGAAATCGTGACTTACTATAAATAGTAAACTTACTATTTATAGACGGTCGTGATGTCTACTAGTGCGTAAGGTTTTCGGCCGAAAATAGTGTCCTATTTTGCTTCACCAAACCGTTCTCCTAATTATTCTAAGCTATTTTCACGTTGGGCGCAACTCCTAAAGCCCGACGGATGAAGAGTTATAATCAAACTAAAACTTACTATTTATAGTAAAAACGAAATTAAAGCAGGGAAACGATTGTCGATCCAGGGGTTTTTCGCAATTCCAGGCGTCGCAACCCGGCATAGCAGGGTTGGTTGGCTAAAGTAGCTCGTTCTACCCCAAAATCATATATTTTACGTTAGGTAACTCATTCCGGATTGTGAGATATGCCCGATTTAAGGTCCGATGATCTGGATCACTTCTGTCGCTAACTAGGCCTTTTCTGATCCATCTTGGCCATGAAACTGTCTGCAACCCTCTCTACATCAATATGTGTAAATGAATTTGATAAACTGTAAATAAACTACTGCAGACAAGGATTATTGGATTTGTATCCCTTCATCTTGACCATCCATTATTATATCCACCAATCAACCACTTATAATAATGAAGTCAGAGATTTTTGTGTAACGGCACATGGGCTGATTTAGTTGGCCCCACATGAATACAGATTGATTGGATTATGGCCGATTAATCTTTTCACCTCAACCGGCATCTTCGCAGCACTTTTGGACTCACGCCATTCATACACCTTGGAAAACGTGAAACCATAATAATTCATAGAAAGGGAGTGGAGTGAGGGAATCGGTGCCCCCTAACGGTCAGAAATCGGATTGCTACTCTTATCGTACTGGCTAAACTCTGTTGGCCCACCGTGAATGCATGTGGTTTATCCACGCCGTCCATTCGTTTTTCCAAAAATAATTTCAGGGGTTCAACCCAAAATCGATGCATGTACCAAACTTAAGTGGACCATGCCACATGAAAAAGTGAAAGTACTGATTTCTACCGTTGAGAACTTTCTAAAGCCCCCAGTGATGTTTATTGGTCATCCAACCTGTTCATGAGATCAGCAAGACATGGAGGAAAGCAAAAATATCAGCTTGATCTAAAACTTCTGTTGGCCTCAGGGTTTGGATATGCTCTATTATTTTTAGGATAAAGCCCTAAAATTATGTGGTAAAAGATATGGATGGAGTGGATACAATGGGGCTCACTACTACGCAATCCGCTTCCTACTGTCAGGGGCGCGGATTAGGTACTACCCGCCTATTCGTAGCTTGGTACAGGCTGAGGCTCCGAGGGGGCTACCGAGGAGCAGTGTGATGTATTAATTTTATCCACACCGTCCATCTCTTTTTTCATATAATTTTATGGTACTGAACCAAAAATAATATAAATCCAAGGCTCAAGTTAACCACACCATAGCAAGAAGCAGTGCTAAGAATAACCACCGTTGTAACCTTCGTAGGGCCTACTGTGTCATTTAGTTTCCATCCAGCCCCTTTATATGGTCATATACACCTGGATGAAGTGAAAAAACAAATATCATCTTGATCCAAAACTTCTGTGGTCCTTAATAATTTTTTGACGGTAGGAATTTAATCCCCACCTTATGGCCCATTTGATATTTGAATCTTCTTTATTTTTGAGATAATATTTTAAAATAATGTGAAAAAATGAATGAACAGTGTGGATAAATTTCATACATCACAGTGGCCCTCAGAGCGTCCGCCTGTCTCGAGCTCCAAACAGGGGGTAGTACCTAATCCGCTCTACCGTCGGACGCACATTGACGCATTTAGTTTGCATCCCCGCTGTTTATCCGTTTTGCCATATCATTTTAGAGCATGTGCCCAGAAATGAAGCAGTTCCATATCATTGGATATGGTGGTGATTGGTCATTAATGGACCACAAAAGTTTTGGATCAAGCTGGTATATTTTTTTTCTCTTCATTCAACTTTAAGTAACATTACCAATGGGTTGGATGACAAATAAACATTATAGAAAGATTACGGTGGGGGCCTAGGAAGTTTTTAATAGTGGGACGTTAGATCACTACTATTTCCTATATTATAGACCACCTGATAATTAGATTTTCTTCATTTTTGAGCTCATGCACTGAAATGATCTGAAAAAACGGATGGATAGAGTCAATATAGAATATGTTGATCAAGGTGGGGCCCACGGTAAGGGGGGCACCATCTGGATGAGGCTGGGCCGGACCCATTGTGTCTATCATTGCCTTACACGTATCAGTTGCTGATGTAATTCACCATTATCCTAACATTGCTATTGTCACTGTGCACTTGATATTTTACTTCTCCTACATTGTAACTTACAAGAGAGAATCCGATGTTAAAGGCTAACATCAAGTTGTGTGAAGCATTCAATCCCCATAAATGTGTGGCACACATAGATACAATCAGACCGTGATTTTCTGGACCCTATGGCCAAAGCATGACTAAAAATACAAAAAAGCTGGATATTCAATTAGCCCACTCACTGAATGACTTGTGAATATAATTATTTTATAGATGTAGAAAGTCCAAACAAGGTGACCAAATCGTCGGTAGCTTGAGTAAATGGCTCGTAATGGGTGCACCACATGGTCCTATCTTCAGTACCTGATTCACTACTATTTAAGGTAGGTGTGTGTGTGTGTGTGTGTGTGTGTGTGTGTGTGTGTGTGTGTGTGTATGGTCTTCTTTTGTGTTTTAAGGAAACATGAGCTTAACCCAACCAATTATGAAAACCTATTAAAAAGCTAACATTAAAAAGAATTTATATTGCAATTTATTTATTTCTTACATATTATGTAAGAAGCTTTTGGGAGATTTTTGCCTTTCGATTTTCTTAAAGTAGAAAACTTTGAATATTTAAAAGACATGAAACATATTTTACAATTTAAGTAGAGATAACAATACTTTGGGAAATGAAAAATACTGCCATTGTCCGACATACCGTTCTCTCTAGCCCACAGATTGTCTACAAAACAGGCTATCTCCCGCATTGATTTCTGTGAAAGCCTTTTACACCAGGGTTTTTGCGCAGGTGACCTAGGTGGAGCCTATAACGATGTTTGTGAGAAATCTAATCCATCTATCTATTTTGCAAGCTAATTTAAAGATAATTGACTAAAATTGAGCTAGATCTAAGACTCAAGTGAGCTACATGAGAGTAAAAACTTTAAAAAAAAATAGTGCCTACCACTGAAATCTTCTTGAGCTCCACCTAAAAGGTTATATGACATACAAACTGTTTATAATGTCATTTACAATGGAACGATTTTAAAAAGCTAAAATGTTAGCTTGATAAAATTTAAAAATAAATAAATAAAACTTTTATGGCCATATGAATATTTCAACAATCGTTGTTCATCCCCAATATTTCATCTCGCATGCCCCATTTAGATCCCCAACGCACTAACTTACTGCCAAAGGATTTGGCAGCAAATCCACTTGCGTCTATCTCTCTAGCACATAGCTTACCTACCATTTCTCCCCCTTTCGTCCTATTTTTCTATTCTCCCATATGAATGTTGTTATTATTTTATAATACAAGTGTTGTGCAAAGCAGTACACTGTAAATGATGAATGTTGTTATTATTTTATAATACAGGCGTTGTGCAAAGCAATACACTAATGAATGCTGTTATTATTTTATAATAGATCCTCTTGTATAAAGTGCTATATTGTATGCATGCTACTGAATAAATCAAAGCGCAAATCTCTAGATTGCACATATAAATTTGCATTACAACTTATTTTATAGTATAAAGTCATAATTTCAGGCCACTAGAAATATTGACCAGGATTTCAAACTACCATAGTCTGAAACGTGAGATTCGGAATTGAAAACATAAAGCTGCTTGTAATTATGGAAACATGTTTATGAACCATTGCCAACATTAAATTGGCAAAAATTAGCAAAAGTCACCCCCATTACCTGCTAAAACGATGGGACGGGTGAGATTTTTAGTATATGGCCCTTCTACGCAATGGGCCCACAGATCAATCATCCGGATCTCATAAGCAATTTACTTCAACATGTAATGAAATGACGGTTCGGTCATTTGAACCTCATTGGATCCTTTGGCATTTTAGTGAGAAAATTAAATTGCTCATTTTCTTTAGCATTCACGTGACACTACAGGTAGAGGTGTGGTTTTGGGACACTGATTCGGAACTACTGCCGCTCACAGAACGGCTTGTGTGGTGTCGTGGTGTGTTGAGTTCTTTGGCCTCATCATGGTATATGTGATATGTTCACATTGTCTATCTATTTTGTAGTGTCATAGTTTTGGATCAAGCTGATATTTGTATTTTTCTTTCTTTTATGTTTGTGTGACCTTATGACCAATAGGTTAGTATGAGCTTATAAACATGTTAGGGTGGCAAATAAACATGATTGTGGGCCCTAAGAAGGTTTCAACCGCGGTCATCATTGTCTCCACTGCTCTTGTATGGTTACTTAAGCTTTGGATTTGCTCTATTTTTTTTGTTAGCTCATGCCCTAAAATTATCTCACAAATTAAATGAACGAACAATGTAGTTATGACTATGTCATGGTGGACACACCGTACTTGGTGACGTCAACACACCACCCGAGTCAACGCTCTACGCAATCCGCTTCCTCATCACTAGCTACGAACGGATAGGGTCTTTGACGGGCACGGTGTTGTAAGGGTTTTATCCACACCATTCATTTGCTTTACCATATCATTTTAAGGTACATGCTTTAAAATGAGGCATTTCCAAAGCAGGCTCAAGAAGTCGACACCGACTAAGCAGCTCATCCAACCACCTCAATGAGGGGAAAAAATGAATATCAGCTTCATTCAAAACTCACGTGGCTCTTAAAAAATTTCCAACGATAGGTGTTTAATCCCCACAGTGTGGTTCACTTGAGCCTTGCAACTTACTATTTTTAACTTGTACCGTAAAACGATGGACGGTGTGATAAAGCCCATGCGTCACGGTAGCCCATTAGAACCCCTGTCCGTTGCTATCTACGGACTGGCGGTGGCTTAGTTGATATCATAGAAGGACCAGTGACATTGGACCCATCGGCTTTCCAAGAGGGACGCGGATTGCGTCCTACCCCGCCCCTCTCTAGCCACGAACGAACGGGCAGTTATGTGGGTGGGCCCACCATGTTTATCCATGACTTCCATCTCTGTTGTTGGATCATTTTAAGGCATGAACACAAAAACGAGACAGATCCAAAGTTCAAGTGTACTAAATCACATATTACTCTTGCATTTAATGCAACTAAGCTTATTATTTGGTGTGGTCCACTTAAGCGTTGGATATTGCTCATTTTTGTGCACATACCTTGAAATGATAAGAGAGAAGGGATGAATAAACAGATACATAACAGTCAGCTAGCCCACAGGCCTACCCTTTCGGAGCTAGAAGAGGCGGGAGGTAGAGGACGCAATCTGCCTCCTTCCAAGGGACGCAGATTGCGTCCTACCCCGTCCGGATGGATTACCGTATTGTAAGTGTTTTATCCATGCCGTTAAACACTTTTTTTTTTTGATAATTTTAATATATGAACTAAAAAATGAGGTAGGTCCAAGGCTTAAGTGGACCACACCAAAGGAAGCTGCATTGATAATGACACCCACAGTTGAAACCTTTCTAAGGGCCAACGTGATGTTTTTTTTTTTTACCATGCAACCTATTCATAAGGTGTTCACTCCCCAAGTATAGGGTTGTGATGTAGTAATAAACTCGGTAAGACCGAGGTCGAATCCACAGGGACTGGTCGTCACAATTCAAATTCACGATTCTCCTTAACTAATTCAACAAATAAAGGATCAAATTGCTAACACAAATCTATGGAAAATAACTATTGAGAATAAGGAAGAAAATTCAATCAGAGAGAGCACTAGGACTTTCGAATCCACCCCTAATTATCCTAACCATTGTTTTGTCTGTTAATTTACCTTAAATTAGATTGATCAACTTATCTAGAGAAAGCACAATCTGTGTCCTTAATCGGGCATACAGATTGTCTAATTCCTTCAAGCAATGCCATGAATAACATATCCCATGTCCAAATCGGGCATATGGAATATGCAGTTCAATAAAGCACCCTGTTTCTTCCTCTACAGGAACCTGTTCATGATCAGATACAAGCACCTAGAATAAGCATCCAAACCACATCCATCCATAGACTCAAAAGTTCATAGATGGAGAAGTATGAAATTTAAAACAATCCAGCACACTAGGGAAAGAAACAAATCAATCTTAATTAAAGTAAAATCAACATGGAACAAAGGGTATTCAAATTAGAGGTTTCATCTCAGCCCTAGCTGAGAGATTAGTTACCCATAAACTCCATTAAATAAATGGAAAAATAAAGATAAAAAATCATAAAGGAAAATTCAAACCAATTTCTCTCTCTCTTCTTACTTCTCTCTCTTCTCTTTCTTCTCTCCCTTGCTGTAGATTTGGAGCTCCTCCCTGGTTCTGAATGTTTTTCCATGTATAAAAACTCCTCTTTTATAGCTGTTGGAAGGCTGGAGTAACTGGCAGAGTTGTAGCAGGATACGGAATGGAAATTTTCGCAGCCATGATCGGTGGGCCCCACCGAAGTATTTTCTGGAAAATCCACCCCGTCCATTGGATTCAGGACGAAATTTCAGTCAAGAATGGATGGTTTTGAACGTCCATTAACGCGGTCCAGAGAAGAAAACACGAAGAGATCAGTTTTGAACGTTGCAGAGCAGCCCTTTTGTGGCCTCTGTATCATGCACATGTGTACGCATGGGAGTGGAATATCAGCATGGGTTTGTAGTGCTCACGACCCTCTACAAGATGGACGAGTCGGATCAGTCGTACGGGCGACGTGTGGGGCCCACAGCCGTTCGCAAAAACGGCCAGCGCCGTTCGTCGCTGACACGGAAACAGGGACGCGGTGGGCGTCCGCTGCGAAGATGGTGGGGCCCACTGTAATGATGTTTTGGAAAATCCACTCCGTCCATTGGATGGAGGGGAAAATTTCGGTCAGGAAAGTATAGTTTCCACCTTCCGTTGATGAGGTCCACCTGAATTTCTGCTCCACCGTCCGTCTTACGTTTGGACGGTTTAAATCTGATCTCTGTTTTTATTCGAAAAACGGCCACCTACACGTTCGTAACATGGGCCTTATACAGAGAATGGACGGATTGGATTGTCCGTTTGGACAATAGGTGGGGCCCACAACTCGTCCGAAATAAAACGGCGTGCGAACGCTGTTTCCAAACAGTGTTTTCGCGGAAGAAGTCGGTCAGCGCTTGCGCTGACCGTCTTAGTCGTCCGGTGCACGGCTTGTGCATTGGATGTATGGTGTACATGCATCACATAGGGGTCCACTGTGATGTTTTTGAAAAATCAGATCCGAACCTCTGGTTGGTCTCCCCATTTAAGGCGTTGAGACCAAGTTTGAACCAATTCCAGATATCAGGTGGGCCCAGAATCGATGGTTTGTGGGCTGATTTGTCATTTGGCCCACTTCTCGAGATCTTTAATGGATGAAATTTGAAATGTACGGTTAATTTATGGCCCTCATCCCATGTATGAATTTTCGAACTGATCGGATGGCGGGAAACGTGTGATCTTGCATTTTGCACCAATTTCAGGCCCCTTTGGCTTGCTTTCCTCATATCCCAGGCGTGTAAGCTTTTCATTATTGGTCCTCTGAGGTTTATCCTGTGCTTTGGTGGCTTTTGATCATCAAATCCATGCTTTTAATCCTCTTTTTAGTCCAACGCTCATTATTACATCCTGCAACAAAAATACAATTAAAATATGATGTTTAGGCATTATCATGTACGTAAAATAGGTAATGATCGGGGTCTGATATGCAATATTTGACCCTGATCATAAGGTCATGTAGATGTTGATGAAGTGAATCAACAAATATCAGCTTGATCCAAAACTTTTCCAGCTCTCGAGAAGAATATCAGCTTGATCCAAAACTTTTCCAGCTCTCGAGAAGTTTTTAATGGTGGACGTTCAATCCCCACTTTGTGGTCCACTTAAACCTTAGACCTGCCTCATTTTTTGGTTAATATGTTAAAATTATCGAAAAAAAGCGTTTAACGGCATGGATAAAACACTTACAACACAGTGAGCCCCACAGAGCCCTGCCCGGATGGATTACCGTCCGAGCGGGGTAGGACGCAATCCATGTCCCCTTCCAAGAGGGCATGAGGGGATCATGATGATGGCTTACCTCTTCCGGTGGCCAAGCCTTCGGAAGAGAGCTCACAAAAGAACAGCCGGTTGCGTACGCATCAAGAATCTCACTCTGGAATGACCTCATGGGCATGGTAATTACCAAAGTTTTAAGCTATGTGGGCCCACCGTGATGTGTACGTAGGACGCGGATTGCGTACTACCCCCCCTGTCCCTAGCTCCGAATGGGCAGTTCTATGGGCAGGCCATCGTGATTATGTGTACATCCAAACCCTCTATCACTTTTCTCAGGTTATTTTAAGGCATCAAAACAAAAATGAGGCAGATCCAACTATCAACTGGACCACACCACATATGAATTTTGCATTTAATGCAACTGACATTTAATGCTTTGTGCATTTTAATGGAACCAAGCTTATTATTTGGTGTGGTCTAGTTGAACGTTGGATCTACCTCATTTTTGTGTTCATGCCTTCCAATAATTTGAGAAAAGGGATAGATGGCTTGGATGTACAGATACATCTCAGCCCACAGAACTGCCAGTGCGGAGCTCGGGACGGGTAGGGGCAGTACGCAATCCGCGTCCGGGCCCACCGTGATATTTTTTTATAAAACTACTCCTTCCTTCCATGGCTCATTTCGGGACATGTAGTAAGGAAATAGCTTTTTATCATTCAAACCTTCTCTAATCCACCTTAATGTTTATATTCCATCCAAACTGTTTATAAGGTCATTTTCACTGGGATGAAGTGAAAAAAGGAAGAGAAAAGAAAAAAGCCTCGTATGAAACTTTCGTAGACTAAAAAATGTTTCAACGGCAGTAACTGAATCCCGACTATTTCCTCTTGTGCGTCTCACTTGAGTTTTGGCTCTCAGAAATGATCTCAGAAATCAGATGAACGGGGTAGATTTCTCCCCAACATCACGGTGAACCATTCATTGGTTGAGACATCGTAGGCACCGTACACCCCCAACATTCACGCTATCAAAAGCCCAGGCCGCACGCACCACAGAGAACAGTGAACAATCATAGCCCAGACCGAGCGCACCACAGAGAAAAGCCCAGGCCTATTTATACACTTCCTGTGGCTCACCTAAAAATTTAGAACTTTTTTTTAATTCCAAGGTAATGTACCCCTTAACTTTGGTGGTGATCGTTTCAACACTTGAGGTCTCTGTATCGATCCCTAGTGGGGGTGGCTAAGATGGAGTGTGTGTACTACACAACTGCATCACATTTCATATAAAAGCTTCAACGGTGGTTATCCCCTCTCCAACGTCCCCTGTTGTTTTTCTTTTCTTTTTTTTTTTTTTTTGAGTGGTCCACCTCAATTATGGGCCATGCTGGATTTTGGGATTTAGTCTTAACATTTGGAGACACATCTAATGAGTGGCTTCGATGGCACTCGCACATCTCAGTAGACCCCGCACATCTCAAACACTTGGCAATTACCAGTGACTGCTCGGTGTGCACGCCGTGGTGCAAACCTTATGGAACACGTGGGCGTCTTCCCTGACCTAAAATCAAGCTGTAAACTCATCAGATCGAACGTCTGGCTTTGGTCGTTCAATCATACTGCCATATTTATGCTATGGCCCACCCATCGAGTGGTCCATGATGCATATCTAGTGAAGCTGCCTGATGAACGGCTTAGATCTTGCAAGTATCCAATATTGGCATGTATCACGGGAGTAGGTGTATTGGTACGGACGTGGTTGCTAGCCGCCTTACCTAACACGCTACAGGATACATTTCTAATAAAACCAGAGGGAGAAATGCCAATTTCGAGGTGCACGTGAGAGGTTGGAAATCAGCCAATAAATAATAACACGCCTGGTATCTGGGAATCTGGCTGACATGATCAGTCAAGTGGCACCCAAAATTTGAATATTAGTCAATTAATCTTAACCGTAGGTCGCACTTGCATGTAACAACGAAACTGTGGCCTTACAGCCATGACAATCTGACATCCGCACTGTCCTTCCGTTTTTCTTGCTCACGTTAGTTTGTTCTTTTACGAACTATGCAGGTCTAGAACTCAGGTGGTCCACGTAATAAAAAACGCTCACATTCGAAAAATTATTGGGCCCACCGTGATTTTTATATGCCATCTGAGCTGTTCAACATGACTCCCTCATGTACAAAGGGATAACATAAATATCGACCTGATCTTCTGCTGTCCTCAATATTCAATCCCCATTATTTTTTTGAATGGTGTGGCCTACTTGGATTTTGGATCTGCCTTACATTCTTAATATGACCTCTGAGAAGCTGATGGATGGAGTTCGTGCGACACGGAAATAGCATAAGTCCTAAAGAATGTTGTCTTACACAGGAGCTTCATGCAATAAGGATCCCTTTCCTTAACCGTGCATTTACTTTATCACTTGATAATTTTACTTACTTGATTTTTGGGAACATGGATCCTGTTCAGTGGATGGCTTGATGTTTATCTTAAATCTTCCACATGTTAGCTTTCAAATCTACCATGGAAAAGAAAGTCAGTTAATGGTCAATATTAGAACATGTTTGGTTTTTTGTTTAGTTTTTTAATTTCTTATAAAACGCAAAGTAAATGAGTTATTGTTATAATTTTCAAGCATTGGAATTATGGCTTGTATATTGAGGGTCAATGTACAAGTTGATTGTATCCTACCGTTGCCTAGATGATAATCCACATGATGTATGAGTTTTATCTATATTGTCCATCCAATTTTTCGGATCATTTTAGGATATGAACTAAAAAATGGGACAAATTCAAAGCACAAAACTCCCACTGTTAATAACTTTTTATGAGTAGTAGAAGTTTTAGATTGATTTAATATGTGTTTTGCCTTCGTCTAGGTTTATATGACGTTATTAACAGGTTGGATTGCTAATAAACTTCAAGGTTAGGAAGGTTTCAACGGTTATTTTCATTATCGTCGTTGCTTCGTATGGTGTGGTACACTTGAGCATTGGACCTGCCTAACTTTTAGACTCATAACTTAAAATGGTTTAAAAAGAATGGATGGACCGCGTGGATAAAACCCATGCATCACGGTAGGCCATAGAGGCCATGCCTAGATGCATTAAGCATTTAATCGGTAAAGAAAGGGCAGGACGCAATCCCCTTCCCAGTTAGACTGTAAGTAACTTGCCATCAATTTTTAAATATCTATTAATTACATATAGAAAACGCGGAGGTAAGATGTTGACATTTACATGGGCTGCTTTTTTGCTTTTGCTTTTACACTGAAAATAAGACCCACCATGATTATGGATGTGGTTTGACTAGTGGCGCTGTAGATCCCATCAAGATGTGTGTGATTTATCCATACCTTTCATTCATTTTTACATATTATTTTAGGACTGATCCCAAAATAAGTTAGATCTAAATCTTAGGTAGACTACACCACAAAAAAAAATACTGATTACATGTCCACTATTAAAAACCTCTTTAGGTCCACTATAATGTTTATTTGACATCCAAATTGTTGATTAAGCTATGCAGACCGGATGGATGAAGGAAAAAATATATATATCAACCTCATTCAAATGGTGAGAGTTCAATCAACACAATTTCCTGCAGTGTGTTCTACTTAACATATGGATTTACCTCATTTTTTGGCTCATACTATAAACTGATCCATAAAAAAATAAATGAACAGCATGGATCATGGTGGGGCTCATAGAGCACGTACCAAACACTAACCTCCTACCTAGTGGCATTATCACTATATAGCCATTCTACATCCCATGGTTACAGCCCAAAACTGTGTTGGCCCCACTATAATGTATGTGTTCAACTTTATAGCCTCATTATTTTAGGGCACCGGCTAAATGAGTGGGAGCCAAAAATCATATAGGTCTTAAAAAGCTTTTGATTGTAAACATACAATCCTCCTTTTGTTTGTGACGAGGTTTACTTGAGTACCAGATGTGACTCATTTTTTTGGTCATCCTCTAAAATAATCAGGCAAAATAAACAGTGGCATGAATATAATGAATACATCATGGTAAGGCCCACTTGCTATTGAATTTTGATTGGTACAGTCCACTTAAATTTTGTATCTACTTCAAATTTGGGACCAATGTCAAGAATAAGTTGGAAAAGCGGATGAACTGTGTGGATATAAAATGCATCCCAACGGCCAGGGCTTCACCGGAAGTGGATTGGCTGGTGTACCTCACACCAACGATGTGGCTGGTGTATTGTCGTCACCATGATATGTGGGTCTCATCATGAGGTATTAGTTATATCCAAACTGTCCATCCACTTAGTGAGCTCTTTGTAAGGCTTGAGCGGAAAAATAAAACAGATACAAAAATCAAATGAAACACATTGTAAAAGGAGTAGAGAATTGAATGCATGCCATTGAAACCCTTATGGAGGTCACAGAAATTTTGGATCAATATAATATTTGTTTTTTTCTCTGTCTTTGTGATGTTATGAATAGATTGGATGGGAGCTAAACATTCTGCTGCACCCTACTAGTGTTTTAACAGTGAAAATCATTGTCACCATTACTATGTGGTGTGATCTAATTGAGCCTTGAAAATTACTTATCTTTGGAATAACTATCTAAAATGATCTTGCTAAATGTATAAACGGTATATGTATATGGGAAAAAGGTACTTTGCGCTCGAGTTGATGGGACCGTCCCATGAGGTCGAGCTGTGTGGGCCCCACTGTGATGCGTTTCAAAACTCTATCCCATCAGTCAGATGCACCATTCCATCGTGGGCTTAGGTCTCAAAAATCAAGTCAATCGGTGACTTGTGTGGGCCACACCACATAAAGAAGTAGAGAGGAGCCGTGCACCATTAAAACAAAAAAAATCATTTTCTAGGCACACCAAGATGTGGTTTGCAAATCCAGCCCACCATTATGCGTGTCACACTTGGATGAGGGTTCAGACCAAGTTTCAGCAGCATTCAAAACTCAGGTGGGCCCTATCAAGTGCTTTTATATGTTTTTGGCATGTCTTCACATGCTTTTAGATGGTATGGCCTACCGTGTTCCGTATACTGATGATTTTTGGGATATCCCATAATTTAAAGGGGACCCATCAAATGCACGGTGTTAATGGTCGACACACATCACGGTGGGGCCCACACAGCTTTATCTCACGGGAGCTTATCATGAGGTCGAGCGCATAGTACCCTTTCCATATATATATATATATACATATAGAGAGAGAGGGGTAAAAATACCTGGATCGTGGACACATGCTTCTTTGAGATAAAACCGTTGGATATTGTGAATGTCCAGTAATCTTATACTTAGATTACTAGATAAGAAAAATATTTGGTTCTTAGTACATCTAAAGTGGATTTCATAACTTGGCCGGTTTAATTTGAATTACTTGTATGCCACGTATGCAATTTCTTTATAATTTTTACTTGCCCGCGTATCATCTATCACACTCTCTCAGAGTATCAAAGTATTTCTCTCTCCGACGACTTCTTGGCACGAACTTCACACAGAGAAACCAGACTTTGTCCTCACTTCTTCACTGCATAAATCCTGCCAAAAATCTGTATTTTTGCCATAGATTGTTCGTTTACAATATTTGTTAAACTGGTGGTGACTATTCTACGCACGTCACGCGTGGCCTCATTCGCAAATAATGAGTGCATTGAAAATCGAACTGATCAAATGATCTTAGCCATCTGATTTAGCCACGTAGTTTGGATAACCCACTACTTCAGTAATTAAGCCGATGCCTAAGATCTTTTGTAATCTAGATTTGTGCAATAAGGGTGTCAATCATGCCGAAAAATGATTATTTTTTTAAAAGACGATTGGTACTTTTATAGAGACTACGGATGGTTGAGAAACAAATTCTTTCAAAAATAAAAGGAGATCAAGAAATGCTATAAAGAATCGAGTCCAACTGGGATACGATCCCATAACCTTTGAGGATAAAATATAGAGCGTAAGGAGAACTCGTTATAACCATTAGCCTTCCTAATCTATTTATATAACTTGAGGCACGAACCAATGCAACACCACATACATAATCTCCCTTGTGACCTTACACGAATTGGCACGAGGTATAGGAGCGAGTCGCAATGTAACAATGGCTAAATGAAATGGGTTAGGTAGCCGGGTTCGAAGTTGAGTTGTGCTGTGGGAAAGAGATATGAGAGAGACCTCTCTACATTATATAAGAGTTGTGAACGCATGCATTTAAGAGGACTAGTGTAACTGCTCATGCAGTAATTAAGCAAACCATGCATGAATTGTTGCATGTGACCAGCTCAATGGAAAAAAACGGTTGGCCACTGTCTAAATGGCTAGCATGCAACTACTCTCCCACATGTAAAACAGTAAAACAAAAATAGCAAAAAAATGGCTAGTTTCTCTCAAACAATCGGAAACGCTTTGTTGTATTTATGAATCTAGACTAAAACATCCTGCTACCCTTAAATATATAAACAAAGTTTAGCTAGTTCATTCGATCATCACAAACAATTCAATTCATACTCTCATCTAAATTAGCAAGCTCCAAGTGTTTTCTGATCAAGCCGGCAGACCAGTACCAAAAGGTTCATAAGAACCAGATGAGTGGAGTGGTCTAAGCTAGTAGAGCTAATTTTCTTTTTCTATTTCTCTTTTCATTTGGAAAATTTTCTTTTAACTTTCATTTGTCAGTAAAACTATTTATAGAATTTCACCGGTGGTTCTTTCGTGTTTGTTGAAGACCATACATAGGCTCATCATATATTGGAAGCTATTTGACTGCAATCTCAATTACTTGAGAAGGGGGTGAATAACACTTGGTGTGTTTGGATTTCGGGCCCAGGTGGTACAGTATTGTATATTTTTAAAAAAAATACACATTTCATAAGGTTTGAATCCAAACATTAACACATGGTCTGCTGGCGGCCGAGTACGTCGCCCGAACCATTTTGGGTCGTCCATGCATCTCATCAGTCATATGACAAAGCAAGCCGCAGTGCAGTGCTTTCATTGCACTGCACCGCCATATCAGAGAGATGTAATCTTGCCCTCCACAAGCTCAGGATCCACAAGATCTATCTCAACTGCACTTTCTTTCAACATCATCACAAATCTATTCCCTCCTTCGGTCGCTAAATTCCAATCTCTTGCATCTGTCTGGCTTCAAAGATGAAAAAAATCTAAAAGATCAATTTTCTCATAACAATGCATTATCTTTCTCTTCTTCGTCCCTGCTTCCGATCTCGTAACAGCGCATCCAATGCTGATGCAACTGGTTTTCCCACTTTCCAAGCTTAGAGAATGACAGTCAAGGACGTTGACTGGCGTGTCCAAACTCCATACCTCATCCAACAAGATCGATTCGTAACCGTCCATTACCACACCTTGCATTAGATTGTAGCAATCCAACAGCTTCTCCTACAAACCCAAGCAAAAATAAAAATATAAAAATTGGAGAAATTTAGATAAAAGCTGTGATTTTTTTTTCCTGGGTTTCGTCTTACTTTATTTATATATACACAGGAAGAAATCGCCTTTCGAAAACAAGGAAATTGCAGGGGGAAAGCTTGTGGGAAGCAGGGAGTAGTGCTGAAGCGGCGATTACAGACGGTTTATACTCTAAGATCTTGACTTCTGCAATCACAACCGAAGATTAGAGAAATCCAATTCGATTTTATTCAAGGAAAAGCTAAGAAAGAGGAAAAGATCCGGCTTTTCTACCGTTCTGAGCTTTGAAAACGATCTCTGTAGCCCGAGCTTTTAGAGCATGCTTCAATGGAGGGTCGTTTCGTTTGAAAAATGAGAAGAAGAATAGGAGGAATGCGAAAGGCGTCACCGATCGCATCCGCCATTTCAACTCGCTGAGAATCAGAAGCTCCATGCGTTGAATCGTCTGCGTATTGAAGATGATTCCCTCCTCGTTTTGTTGCATTGAATCAAATCAAAATCAATTTTCAATGGGTTTTTTCTTTTTAATCCTTTTTTAAAACTTGAAAACTAGTTAAAGAAAAGGTGGATTTTTTCATCTTTGAAGCCAGAGAGATGCAAGAGATTGAAAGGATGACTGTGATGATGTTTGTGTTCTTGAGCGCAGCACGACCAAGTCTCTACTCCCAAACATTGAGTGTGAAAATCCAAAATGTTGACGTATACAAGTGTACTCTTACCTAAACAATGTGAGTGGTAATCACAATTCCCACGCTAACTTGCTACAGTGTCGCGAATACCGTGACGGGACAGTTTTACATTGCACTACAAGACTATACGCGAATCCAAACATGCCATTAGGGCGTGTTTGGATGCCGGGCTCATAATGTAAAGTATTGTATATTTTAATAAAATATACAATTTAATGCTAGTCTATTCAAACGTTGCCATGTGGTACGCTGGTGGGCCGAGTACTTCGCCAGCGCACTTTCTCGAAACCACACGCCTTTACAATGCAAGCTTAAGTGTAGTTCTTTAATTGCACTACACCGCCATAGCTCTGCCGTTGAAAACCCACCATTCCTAAATCTCCATCGAACTTCTTCAAATCTCGGCCGAAAAATCACCCAAAAGCCTCTCATTTCCCGGCAAAAGAACCTCGCCGGAAAAACCCATCATGCCATTTCAAGCCCAATCTCAGAAGACGAGAAAAACCCTAGCATTTGAGCTTCTGTACTCCAAAATCCAGACACAAATTGGAAGTTGTTGCAACAAGTAGAAAAAGAAGCCGACTCCACCTCTGCATCCCCATTTCCTGGCGAGACCTCCCGTGTCGGAATTTGACCCACAGCTTGAAGATAACTTGAGCAGAGCTCCTTCCCCACCTACACCTCCAATTGAAGAGGAGACGGTAAAGGAAGTGCTTCCGGAGACATCAAAACCCTTCATTCTGAAGATCGAAGAAGAAGATGAGAAGATCGAGAAAAAAGCTCCGATCGTGATCAATGGCTGCCATGAAATCTCCGAAATCTACGATCTCTGTAGCTTGAGCGAGAGTGTTTCCACAACAACGATGACTTAGAAGAAAGGCAAGGATGGAGACGACGGAGAGGTCGAAATGCGGCGGGTAGAAAACAGATCTTCGGCTAAGTTCCAATGGAGAGGTCAAAATGCGGCGGTTTTCTGGCTGATGAACACTCCATTCCCAAACACTGATTTTAGAAATGGTGGTTTCCTCTGATTACAAATGCACTCTTATCCAAACATCATAAGTGGTTTGCAATTTGCAGACGCATTACCACTGTAGGTCCACTAATACCTTGATGAGACAATTTTACTTTCCTGTACAATACTGTACTCGAATCCAAACACGCCCTTAAGGAAAACGTTATTAAATGTGCTTCAGCCAGTAAATAATCTTTATATTTTAGGTTTTCAATTACATTATATTTTACTAACATATAATTTAAGATGAACAAATCTCAACAATTATTGCTCTACATTTATGGGTAGTACACTTTGTGTAGAGATTATGTGAAGCAGGTGTAACCACTCACTAGGTGAGGCCCTGACCATTGGCCACCTTCATGTATGTGTTGTATATCGCGCTGTCCATCCTTTTTTTATTTTTAAAGCTCATTTTAGGCATCGTCCCAAAAACTAAGGCAGATCCAAATATCAACTGGACCACACATCAGGGATCGAATCCCCACCATTAAAATCTTCCTGGTGCCATAAAAGTTTTGGATCAGCCTTATCAACTGGCTAGATAGTAAATAAACATTACAGTGGACCTAAGGAAGTTTTTAATAATGACCGTTCAATTGCTACTGCTGTCCTGTGCTGTGGTGTGGCCCACCTGAGATTTGGATCTTCCTTATTTTTGGGATCACGTATTAAAACCAGCTGGAAAAACATATGGACCGCGCGGATATACAACACATACGTCGACGTGGCCCCAAGGTGAGGGCACACCCACTAAGCTATTACACCTGCCAATCTTCACTCCCGTATTCCAATTTAATATAATCTTATTGTTCTAGAACTTCATCAAAGAATCCGGTTTTGTTTAATGGACGGATTTAGTGCACCGAGGAATTTCACGAAATGATAATCAACGGTCCTCTTCACCGTAAATGGGGCCCATTTTCGTGATACCAACCGTTCATCTAACTGTTACATCACTTGTACAGATCACGGGTACTGCCTATTCACAAAATGGGACTTCTTCCTTTCGTGTAATGTGAACCATGAAATTTTTAAGATTTAGCCGATCGTGTATTTTTGAATCAACTATTAGCTGAATCAATGAGCTATCTTACCCTTGGCACACCCAAGATTAACGGTTCTAATGCATCAAGAGAGGCCCAATGGAGTATAATTTTGGGTGGTCCTTCGTTCTATATATTTTTACCGTATTAAAGCTTCAACGGTTGAAAATGATGCTATGCAATTGGGAAAATCAAAAAATAAAAACAAAGCGAATGTTTATATCCAGTAGGTTGGACCGTGAGGCATGGTCCCTTGGGAAAAACTTGCAACCTGTTAAGTAAATGTGAAATCCAACCCATCCAATAGGTTGGAACCACCATTATAATTATAAATCCATGAAAAAGAAGCATATCTACATATCTGGTAGGCCACACCATATGAAAACAATTTTTAAACATTGATAAATATAAAAATATATGTGTGGTCAATTCGATGAGTAAAAATGGCAAGATCTTTCACAAAGTGATTATCGTATGGGGCCAACGTATTTGACAAGTTCGATATGTCATACACATGAATGGTTGGAAGTTATCCACTGCGTGGACCGCAACTTATTGCCCGAGCCGTTGGACTGGATGCCCCAATAAAAGGCTCGGAAATCTAAATGGAATCTAATACAATCTGCCGACCGTCTTCAAGTTGAAGATTCCACAAGTTCATGTCTCCATCAGTATCCTACTCGCGGGCCACTTCAGAGATGGATGCATAAGTGGCAGATGTCTTGGTTAATCGGAACCGTTTGATCTTATGGGGCATCATGTATACAAGTAATAGCCCAAAAATACTGGTTATTGAACTCGTAGATATCATCCAGCGAATGTGGACCATTGTCCATCATTTCAACTACGGCGATGTGTGCCATAGTTAAATTGCTGAACATTAGCCCCTAACATGGTGGCCCACCATATCAACTGTTTCGATTCATCCCAGGGAAAACAAAACAAGCACAATCAGCGATTGAATACTATTAGCAAAGTAACACTTTTGTCGCCGTAGAAGCCTCAATAATGCAAACGGACGGATTTAAAAAACACAAAGAAAGAAAAGTGGAATCAAGAACATGACAGAACCACGTGGTGAGATGTCGTCCACACGATTCACCAAACCCGCTGCCTTATGTTCACTTTGGAGGAAATGGATTGTGTGGTGTGACACGTACCATCGACCTCCGTGCTGTACCGACGTCGCCAAGTTGAGCCCCACATATTATGGAAGCGTATTGCGTCCTACCCCCGACGGTAATCCGTACGGTCAGGGCTATGTGGGGCCACAGTGTTAAGTGTTTTATCCACGTTGTTCATCATCTCTTTTCTCTGATCAGTTTAATATATGATCCTTACATCAGTTTAAGGTATGATCCAAAAAATGAAGCAGGTTCACAACTCGAATGGACCATAAAGTGAGGATTGAACGTCAACTGTTAAAAAGATTTTCAGAGCTGGATAAGTTTCGTATCAAGCTTGTATTTGTGTTTTCACTTCATCCACGTCTACTTGAACTTATTAATAGGTTGGATGGTAAAAAAAAAATATCACAATGGCCCGTTGAAAGGTTTCAAACGGTGGGTGTCATTATCACTGCATCTTCCTTTGATGTGGTCCACTGGAGTTGGACCTGTCTCTATTTTAGAATCAAAACTTAAAATGTTCTGATGAAAGTGATAAACGGCATAGATGAAACACTTACATCATGGTGGCCCCACATAGTAATCTGTACTGGCGGGGTAGGATGCAATCCACATCCCCATGTTATATCCACACCTTTCATCCATTTTTACTATATCATTTTTAGATTACAGGCTTAAAAATGAGTCATGTACAAAACTCAAGTGGTCTACCATCGAAAGATTTTTAACTGGTATAGAAGTTTGTCTCCACTTCTTTACGTAATGTGGTCCACCTGAGAGTTGGATCTAGCCCACTTTTTAGCTCATTATCTAAGATGATCTCGCCAAAATGGATGACAGTATAGATATAATATATTAGGAAGCAAATTTGCTGGTGTACTACACACCAGCTATACAGCTGGTGTAGGTACGTGACCTGCCCAAGACGAGCGCTGCCGCTCCTCAAGAATCGAGCAGTGCGAACGGTTCAAAGTTACGTGGCCAACAATGATATATTTATCATATCTACATTGTTCATTCATTTTTAAAGATCATTTCAGATTATTGTGCAAAAATGAATCATATCCAAAGATGAATTGGACCACACCACAAATAACCGCTTAGATAATAATTTTAATCCTTAAAATTTTTATAGGGCTAACTATAACATTTATTTTCCATCCAATCTGTTCACAAGGTCACAAAGACCTAGATGAAATAGATGAAGAGGAAAACCAAATTTCATATTGATCCAAAACTACCGTGGCACCAAAAGAGTTTCAATGGTAGACATTCAATCCCACATTGATTTTTGTAGTATGGTCCACTTGATAGTTAGATATGTCTCATTTTTCATCTCAAGCCTTACAACTAGCTCACCAAATAGATGTACGGTTTAGATATAACACATACCTCATGATGAGACTCACGGAACTTGCTGATGCCAATACACCAGCTATAAGTACACAAGCCAATCCGCTTTCAATATATCGCCCGCGGAAAGGACGCCGATTGCGTACTACCACGCAGCCCACTTTCCGATTAGCGCAGAAGTTAGTGACGTTAACCCACCACCGAAGTTAGAGGTATTCACACCACGCAGCCCAATTTCCGCTTGGAGCACAAAAATGATGACGATCCTGAAATTAGGTAGGCTACAGCTTAGGAAATTATTGCGAAAGTAATGTCTAATATTAGTTGTGCATGGGGTCCCACCATGGTGTAGGGTGTGCATATGTATTCTAATCCGTTCCTATAATGGAAACGGACTGGCTACTCCCCCTGCCACCAGCTCCGTGGTTGGTGGTAGCTGCTCTGTGGCCCCCACCATAATGTATGTTTTTTATTCATTCATTCATCCATTTTTAAAGAACATATTATGGCTTGATCCCAAAAAAGAGAGGAATATAAATATCAGGGGGACCACACCACATGCCTAGCGGTGGGATATCCACCATTAAAATCCTCCTAAGGCCCATTATATTGTTTATTTGACATCCAATCTACTGGTTAGGTCATACGGTCTTATAAGAAGAGAAAAAACAAAGATCAACTTGTTTCAAAACTTTTATAGCTCCCAAAATATTTGTAACGATCGACCCTCATTGAACATTGTTTATGTGTAACGTGGTGCATTTGAGATTTGGATATACTTCATTTTTTTGACTCATATAGTAAAATGATACGTAAAAATAGATGGATGGAACACAATACATCATGGTGGGGTGACATAGCACCGAACATCAGCCATGTGTCAGGGGAGTAGCGAATCCGTTTCCTCGCATGATGGGCCTAGTAAGATGAATGGACGCCCTAATATCCGGCCACTCCATGTGAATTGACCATTGCAAAAAAACGGGCGGGACACGCAAGAGCGAACAACTGAGAGGGGATGCCCACGCAATTAGAACTTTACAAATCATGTGGGGAGGCCACTGTGGTGTGTAAGTGTCATCTAATCCATTCATCATATGTGGCCCAACAGAATGAGGAGACATCCCAAAAATCAAGCAATTTCAAAACTAAGTGATGCCACAACATGGCTTTTCAGATTCCAATCACTGGGAACCGCCACATCAGCGGTGAATGATTTCCAAAGGACGTAGTGGATTTCTACACATATGGCCCCACGAGTCGATACTCTGCAGATTATTTCACATACACGAGTGATGGAGCGATATGGTCCATGCCCAAGCAATTAACGGTTCAAAACAACGTGCGCATGGATCGACATCGAACCAGCCGAGAGTACGCGATCCAGACAGATGACCGCTGTGTGTCCATGACGCTTTAATTGTCTCCCCCAATGGCGTTTTGGCCAACAACGACCCTAAGCCGAGGATATTCATACTAATACTCGGGCTTTGAGTTTCTACAACTGTTTTCACCTTCTAATAAATCCAAAGGTTCCGAACGTGTATGAACTCCCACCAATCACCCAAACCAGAGAATCCTGACCATTGAGTCTCTTATCAACATCTCTTTTCTTTACTCTGGCTGAGAAGGGTCTGGAGGAGCCAATGAGTCCAGTGAAGTGTGAACTGACAGTTGGTGTACTAACAAGCTAACGACAAAAAAAAAAAAGAAAAAGAGTCCAGATGACTGACACAGGCCTCACTTCCTCCTAGAACTTAAAACTGGACGATTGGACACTGCTCTGTGGGCCCATGAATCAATTTGCGTTTTATCTACGCTACCCATCTATTTTTCTGATCATTTTAGGATTTGAGCAAAAATAAATAAATAAATAAATTTAAATCTAAAGTGGACCGCACTCTAAGAAAATAATGTTGATTGAACGCCCACGGTTGAAAACTTCCTATAGCCTAATGTATGTCATCCAACCTTTTTATTATTAGGTCATACAGTCTTAAGGGCCCATTTGGATGCCTGTAAGTTGGGTAAGTGGGAAGTGACTTACAAGGAAGTCACTTACAGGTGGTATTTGGGGGAGAAAAATCACTTGTAAGTAACTTACAACCTGCAAGTCACTTAAAGGCAAATCTATCAAAAAACTACAGGGGGATGGGGGGTGGGAAGTCACTTTCCTGTAAGTCACTTACGGGCTCAACGGTCAAATTTTTAAAAAGAGGGGAAGAGAGAGAAACGCACCAACCCACTAACCACTATTATAGCCATGAAGCTCCAGCCAATGAAGAAGAAGCACCAGCCATTGAAAACGGTAATCTCTCTCCTTCTCTGCAATCTCTCTCCCTCCCTCTCTGCAATCTCTCTCCGTCTCTGCAATCTCTCGCTGCAGTTACCGCCTTCTGTCTCTTCTCCTCCTAAAACGGTAAAACGGTAGGGTTTCATCTACCCTTTTTTTCTCCTTTGAAAACGGAAGGGATCGAGTGCCGAGTAATCCGTAAAATTTGTGGGATCCACCATGATATATGTATTTGATCCACACTGTCCATCCATTTTAATACTTATTTTTAAGTCATGATCCTAAAAATTAGCTACATCCAAAGATCAAGTGGACTACAACATAGGAAATAGTGTGAATTAAGTGTATACCGTTGAAAACTTTTGGGGGGCCACAGAAGTTATGGATCAAGATGATTTTTTTTTTCCCCTTCATCCAGGTGTTTGTGATCTTATGAACATGTTGGATGACAAATAAAGATCTCTATGGGCACTAGAAAGGCTTCAACGATTCAATCAGTATTTCCACTGTTTCTTGTGGTATGGTCCACTTGAGCTTTGGATATTCTTAATTTATGGCTCAACGTCTACATCTAAATGAAAAAATGGATGGACGGATTGGATAAACCGTATACATTTACAGTGGGACCAACTGAATTTACTTAGTATTAAAAAAGTTTAGCAGCAACTCAGTACGCAGTCTGATTGCGTTACTGGTAACACAGTAGTGGGTGTTACCTCTGCCATGCGCCCACCTTGATGGTGTTATATATCCACTCCGCCCAACCGTTTCTCCATCAGGGGTTTTAGGCCCACCTTGCTTGTGTTGCCAGGTTTTTCACGGAGGAAGAAATGGTATGTTAAACAATTTCTCCATCAGGGATTTTAGGCCTACTTTGCTTGACATTTGTAGATGGTTTGGATTTTCTAGTTTGCATGGACTGTGGGGCATTTCCATTCATAGTAGAAGCCCATTGAGATTTGATTGTTGGACGTATGCTTACAGTGTAAGTTTTCATTGGCCAGCAACCACAGTTCCCTTATATGGACCAGTGGGCTGGGTCAGAAAACCATGAATTCATCATGTATCTGGTGCATAAATGCTATTTAAAGAAGAGTATGATTTTCAGGTGAAAAGTTTTAAATGTGATTTCTATAGTTAAAGAAGACGTTGGTAATGTAATTTAATTAGTATATTTTCTATTAATGTTTTTAAGTTTATTCTCAATGCTTAAATTGAGTTATTACTCTATATTATAGATATTTTGAATTCGTGGGCCCACTTTTATAGCCCACTTGATGATTGGTTTAGCTTAATAATTATCTCGAATATTCATCTTGATGGGCTTAACAAAATAACATATTTGATCCCACGTTTTTTTTTTTTTTTAATGATTATAACATTTTAGAATGATTCCTCAATCTAAGCTCTGCCCGATGTAAATATTCAGTTTTCTACCTGTAAGTAACTTACAGGTCATCCAAACAGAAAAACTAACTTACTCGTAAGTGACTTACAACTTACATCTAAATAGGTTACTCGTAAGTAACTTTCACCTATAAGTAGCTTACAAGTAAATCACTTACAACTTAAAAGAACTTACAAGCATCCAAATAAGCCTTAAATGAATGAAAAATACAAATATTAACTTTATTGAAAACTTTGTGACTTCAAAGTAATTTTTAATATTGAGGAGTAAATAAAACACATACAACATGGTACGGGCCCACGGAGCATTGTTAGCTATTGATTATTGACAGGCAGTGGTAGTAGGCAATCCCTGTCCTAAGTACTCAATTAGAGTGTGATGGATGACATTGACATGTTAATTGAAAAATGCATAAGTGGAACTTGATTAAGTCTAATTGTACTTTTTAAATTATATTTTTCAGATTAGACGTATAGGAGCAAAAACTTAAGAATTATGTAACTATCATATTGACATTTATTTGGAGGTTGAAAATGAAAAATATCTAATATCTCTATTTCAACAAACAAGTGTCTTAAAATCATAGGTTGAGCATGTTCAAAGAATCTAATTTCAGTTGTCGTTTTCAGAGCGGGTCCCATGATGCGGTAGGTTGAAATTGTGTCAGGATATTTCATGTGTACGTGGTGACTGAGGATCAATCTTCATACTCTGCCTAAGAAAGATTCCTCCCCTTCGATAATTGAGAATTGTCGTTTCCCATGACCTTTTGGAATCGCCTGCCTAAAGGTCGGAATCTTGCTGTGGAAATTTAAAAGCATTAGAGATTCTGGTATATACCGTCGGTCCCACGTGAAGAATACTTATGGAATTGCGAATTTGGTGTGGCCCGGCCTCGCCTAACACGACGCAGCCCTGACCGCGGGGCCACCTTCACGTGTATATAATTAAGGCTGTACACAAGTAGAGTTAGCTTGGTAACTTAGTCAACTAGTCTCGTAAAAGTCCGATTCAATTTGATTTGGTTTGGAATTGAGTTTAATCTGATTTTTTTAGCTCAAAAAAATTGCCCGAGCTCAAACCCAACTCGAATCGAACTCAAATCGAACCCAACTCGAATCAAACTCGTATCGATTCAGTTCGGTGACTCAGTTAATTTGAAATTGTTGTTGCTCACCAAGCATTTGATGAAATGACTCAATGAAGTATGGTTGGTGGCACGGAAGGTATGTATATGAAACAAATATCATTTTTTTTCTTGATTTTTATGTTGTTTACAACGTGTTTGATGAAATATCTATAAATCCATTGCTATTGTTTTACATATAATACAATTTTGAAAGTGCAGTTCATGTGTTTGTGAAAATATTACATAGGTGAACTCGGCTCAATCTTGGCTCGAACTTAGCTCAAACTGGCCCAAGTTGCTGACTGAACCGAGATGAGCTAGCCAATTAGGCTCGAGGACCGAGTCCGAGCTGATCTCAGCAAGTGGCCGAGCTGAGTCAAGCTATGCCAAGCTCGGCTCAAATCGTCTCGTGTACACCTCTCTCTCTCTCTCTCTATGTGTGTGTGTGTGGGGGGGGGGGGGGGGGAAGGATCGGCTACTTAACCTGCCACTAGCCAATGGATAGTGGTTGGTGCTCTGTGAAGTCATCATGATGTATGAGTTTCATCCATGCCGTCTACACATTCTTCCATATCATTTTATGGTATGAGCCTTAAAATTAGGTTGATCCAAATCTCAAGTGGACCACAAAGTGTTGATTGAACGCCTATGGTTAAAAACTTCCTTGGGGCACAAAAGTTTTGAATCAAGCTATATATATTCCCTTCATCTAAGTTTCTATGTCATAATCAAGAGGTTAGATGTCAAATAATCATTGCAGTGAGCTCTGAGAGGTTTTTAGTGGTGGACATTCAATCACTAATGTTTAGGTTTACCTAATTTTTTAGATCTAAGCCCTAAAAGTATCTTTCAAAGAATATATGGAGTAAATAAAATACATACGTCATGTAGGGTCCACATAGCACCAACCACTGGCCACCCGGCAGCGTCACTGGCGTCCATATGTCCTTTCAGATCAAGCATATTCAAATTTCAGGTGCACCGCACACTACATGAAACAATGGTGGTTGACCGTCTAGGGCTTTCGTAGGGCACAAGTTTTGAATCGGGCCATGTTTGTTTTTTCTATCCTTCATCGGGGTTTGTGTTAACTGATAAAAAAGTTAGGATGGTGAATAAATATTACAGTGAGCCCTGGGAAGTTTTTAATGGTGGGCCTTCAATCACGACCGTTTCCTGTAGTGTGGTCCATATGTCCTTAATATCTGCTTCAACTTTGGGATTATGCCCTAAAACGAGCTGGCAAAGGATGAACCGCATGGATAATACTACACATACATCAAGGTGCACCCCACTGTTAAGGGGGACACCAGATTGGGTGAGGCTGGGGCCGCACCTAATCCGCTCCCCTGCAAATGGTGCTAGATTCCAGACCAACAACAATAATGGGAATCTTCACGGATGGATCTTAAATCAAAGATCATAGTATAGGAAAGATTCAACCGTCTAATTTCCACCGTTAAAAAGGTTGATTCGGTGAAGTTTGTGTGGCCTCTTCATCTACGTCCTCGTAACCTTATCAATAGGTTGGATGGCAAATAAACATTCGGGTGGAATCCACGGAATTTTTAATGGTGGCGATTCAATCATGATTGTTTCCCATGATGTGGTCTAGATTTGGGTCAACTTCATTCGGATAACGCGCTAAAATGAGCTGTCAAAATGGTTGGACGGTGTGGATTTAAGGCGCATACATCAGTGTGAGCCCCACAGTCAAGGGACGCACTCACCTCGGTGTATCAGCCTATCTGGGATCCACCCAAGCCGTGCCCGATGGTCAGACTGAAAAGTCTTGTTTTTTAGGTAACGTGGGTGGCAATGTGAGAAAAAGCAGACGGCTAAAAGAAATCTAGTGGCCGTCCATTTGTTTTGCACGGTGTGGCTCACCTGAGGAACGAAACAACCTCATTTAATGTTAGAAGAATCAATCAGTGTGGTCCACGTTGAAAAATATTGATTTTAAATATATTTTAATAATAAAAATAATATATATAATATATTATTTTCTTTGAAAAAATACTTTTTTGTGGGTTTTTGGGAAATAGTCCCACATGGAAAAGGGAAGAGAAAATCTGTGGTTTAAATGATAATAGTGGAGTATTATAATATTTACCTACCTAGTCTGTGGACTATGGACTTTGCGTGTTCCAGTGCGTATTTTAATAATGTTGCGCTCGGGCTCGGGCTCGGTGCGAGGGCGTGGGGCGCTAGTGGCGCACTTTGCACTTCGCACTTCGCATCGTATTGCAGAGGGTTTCCAAATCATCTCAACTCACTCCAGCAAACCCATCCGAACTGAGACAGCTAGCCCCTCTCAACTTATATACTCTAGTGCTTCCAGCAACATAGCAAGACTTGAACCTTAGCTTGAAGAACAGACCAGTGGTGTGGTCTAGGACGGTTCAACTGAACCAGTAGTTGAAGATTTGAACTGACCAGCGCAGTGGTCGAAACCATTTTTTCTCTTTCTTTTTCTTTCTTTTGAGATTTTTCTCTATATTGTAATACTGTCAGAAATTGTGTAATTGAGTTCCAATAGGTGGGCCTTCGTGTTTGCTGAACGCAGACCCACACCAGACTCGTCGTATCCTAGAAGCAATTTGCCTGTAACCTATCAGCTTGCTCAATTCATTTAAGTAGGGGCAAATAACGCTTTAAGGACAGCGTTTTCAGACGTGCTTCAGCCTGTCCTTATTTCTGATTATCGTGATTTTTTCGGTTTCCATATTATACAGAAACTATATTATTCTGTATAATTTCCAACAATCTTAAAGCATTATTTAGATGGAAGCCGACAATATTTCATCCATCAAGCTGATGAATCAGGACTTGATACGTCTTGATCAGTTCGATGGAACAAATTTTACAAGATGACAAGAAAAGCTAAAATTTTTCCTGACAACGCTAAAGATCTACTACATTTTATATCCTAATTTGCAAGTGCTACCTGAAGTAACCGACAACGACACACCTGAACAGGTGGCAGCCCGCACTAAACGAGCCGAAGATGAACTCTTCTGTCGAGGACACATTTTGAACGCTCTCTCCGACTAGACGTCATCAACAAAGGAAATTTGGGCCGCTCTGAGTTCAAATACAAGGCTGAAGAAGAAGGTACCAACAAGTTTCTCATCGCCAGGTATTTTGACTTCAACATGGTAGATAACAAACTGCTGCTGTCCCAAATCTAAGAACTGCAGCTAATAGTAAATAAAATCAAAGCTATAAAGATTGATCTTCCTGAATCATTCCAAGTCGGGGCTATAATCGTTAAATTGCCACCGATGTGAAAAAACTATAGAAAGAAGTTGCTGCATAAAATCGAGGACTACACACTGGAACAAATCCAGAAACACTTCAGAATTGAGGAAGAATCTCGTAACCGCGACAGAAAGAATGATAATGGGAATACGTCGTCCAAGGTACATGCAGTAGAGAACTCTAATAACAAACATCCCAAGAAGGACAATTCCCTGAACCCAATAAAGTGAAATTCAAGAAAAACGCCTAAAAGAAGAACGGAAAGTTCAAAGGCCCATGCCATGTCTGTGGAAAAACCGGGTACTATGCTCGAGTATGCCGATATCGCAAATCTAAACAAGAGGCAACTGCAGTAGAAGAAGGCGATATTGTGGCCATGATCACTAAGGTGAATACCATCCAAGGCAAAGTTCTAGGTTGGTGGTATGATACTGCCACTACAATACATGTGTGCTACGACACAATCAGCCTTCAAAACCTATGAGGAATTGACCGATGGTCAAGAAGTCCAAATGGGTAATGAAGTCCGATCGAAGGTCGTCGGCAAAGGAACTGTCGAACTGATATTCACCTCTGGGAAGAAAGTGATTCTGACTAATGTACTGCACGTCCCAGATATGAGGCGAAACTTAGTTTCTAGGGATCTACTGGGAAAACCAGGTATAAGGGTGGTGTACAAGTCAGGTAAACTATTCTGTCTAAGAATGAGAATTTTGTCAGAAATGGATATGCTTGTAACGGGATGATCAAGTTTTCTCTGAATGAAAGTAACACTTCTGCATATATGATTGAATCCGCTGAACTGTGGCATGATAGACTAGCCCATATAGGGATAGTAGTACCTTGAAGTTCATGACTAAGAATGGTTTAATCTAATACACAGATAATGAAACCGATAAATGTGAAGTGTGCATACGATCCAAAATAACGAAGAAACCTTTTCAAAGTGTTGAAAGATCGTCTCAAGTATTGGATCTTGGCACAGTGATATCTGTGAGTTAAACGGCATTCTTACTCGTGGAGGTAAACGGTACTTCATAACCTTTATAGATGATTGCTCTAGATATGTGTATGTGTACCTATTAAAGAGTAAGGATGAAGCATTGAACATGTTTAAGATATATAAAGTAGAAGTAGAGAATCAACTAAATAAGAAGATAAAAATTTCTCTGTAGCGATAGAGGAGGAGAATACTTCTCTAATGAATTCGATAGCTTCTGTGAAGAACATGGACTGATACATCAATGTACAGCGCCATCACACATCAACAAAATGGAATAGCTGAAAGGAAGAATAGAACATTAGTAGAAATGATCAACTCAATGCTGATAAGAGCAAAGTTATCTCTAAGTCTATGGGGTGAGGCACTGCTTGCAGCATGCCATATTCTAAATAGAATACCATCTAAAAAGTATAAAATATTGCCATATGAAACATGGAGAGGCAGAAAACCTAACCTAGGATATCTTAAAGTGTGGGGGCGTCTTGCATACTACAGAACCCCTGATTCAAAAAGAACTAAGTTATGACCAAGAGCTATTAAGTGCGTCTTCGTAGGGTATGCACAAAATAGTAAAGCTTATAGACTTCTAGACATAGAGTCTAATACAATAATAGAATCAAGAGACGTTGAGTTATTTGAAAACTCACTATCTTGGAGTCAAAGGATAATGAAATCCAAACTCCTGATAGAGAACCAGATAACACAACTCCACAGATAATGGAAGCTCCTATTGAACCTTATAGGAGTCAAATGACAAGAATAGAGAAGAGTCTAGGAGATGACTACATAGACTCACAACGCATCATTTTCTATCTTGTAGAAGCAGATAGAGAAAATGTTATAAGACAAATACCTATAGTGATGACTATAGAAGATGATCCTAAATCATATAAAGAGGCTATATCCTCTAGAGACGCAGCTTTCTGGAAAAAAGCTATAAACGATGAAATGAAATTCATACTACAAATCAAATATGGGAACTAGTTAACTTACCTTCAGGTTCTAGACTCATATGTGCAAGTGGGTATTTAGGAAGAAATATCACACTGATGGGACTATTCAAACCTTTAAAGCTCGATTAGTAGCTAAGAGTTTTAGACAAAAAGAAGGGATATATTACTTTGACACATACTCTCTTGTAGCTAGGATAACATCCATTAGGATATTGTTTGCGCTAGCTTATATACATAATCTTCACATCCACCAATGGATGTTAAGACCGCATTCCTGAATGGTGACCTCAATAAGGAGGTATACATGGAACAACCTGAAGGATTCGTTCTATCAGGAAATGAAAACAAAGTATGTGGATTAGTCAAATCATTGTATGGATTAAAACAAGCACCAAAACAATGACATGAGAAGTTTGATTCCAAAATACTATCTCATGGTTTTATGCATAATATAACTGACAAATGCATCTATTCTAAAGTAGATGAAACTTGTATTGTTATTATTTGTTTGTATGTTGATGACATGTTAATAATAAGTAAAGAGTGGAAGGTGTAACTGAAATAAAGAAGTTTCTATCTTCCGTATTTAAAATGAAGGATTTGGACAAGTTGATACCATCTTAGGTATTAAAGTTAAAAAATATTGTGAGGGTTATGCTTTGTGTCAATCTCATTATATTGAGAAGATACTAAACAAGTTTAACCATCTAAATATAAAAGAAGCAAAGACCCCATTGATCCAAGTATCAAGCTAAAAGAAAATACTGTAAGAACCATTGCATAATTAGAATATGCGAGTTCTATAGGGAGTCTTATGTATGCTATGCAATGCACTAGACAGATATCGCATATGTTATGAGTAAACTTAGTAGGTTTACTAGTAACCCTAGTACTGAACACTGGAATGCAATCAGTAGAGTCCTTGGTTACTTAAAAACAACCAAAGACTTAAGACTATTTTATTCAGAATTTCCTGCCGTATTGGAAGGATATACCGATGCGAGTTGAATATCGAGTGCAGGGGACAACAAGTCTACTACAGGGTGGGTATGCACCCTAGGAGTTGCGGCTATATCTTGGGGATCCAAGAAACAGACTTGCATAACACACTCGACTATGGAGTCTGAATTCATAGCCCTGACTGCAACAATAAAAAGAGGATGAGTGGCTAAGGGATCTTCTATTAGAAATTTCTTTCTGTGTAAAGCCTATATCGGCTGTGTCACTATTGTGATAGTGAAGCCACATTAGCTAGAGCATAAACGACACTTATAATGGTAAATCTAGACATATAAGTCTTCGACATGATCATATCAAACAATTGATTCGAGATGGAATCATTGTTATTTCCTATGTGAAATAAGCAACAACCTGGCAGACCCTTTTACTAAACCTCTACCGAGAGAGTAGTAAAGGCTACATCTAGAGGGATGGGGTTGAAACTCTTCAACTAAAGTTCTACCAGTGATGGTAACCCAACCTGAAGTTAGAAAATCTCTAAATTTGGTTTAATGGGTAAAAAAAGTCATTGATATGTGGAAAGTTTTTCAGCACTAAATTATAAAACCTCATCCATAATAGATAAGTGTTGAACATACGAAAGAGGGTTGAGTCTGAGAACTCTTAATGAAATTCAGTATAAGACAAGTGTCTTATAGTAATGGAGACACTGGAAGGATTTCACCGATATGAACGTAGAGATGGTGTCGTCTTTCATGAGAGTTAAGAGTTTTCTCTCGGGATCGTTCACGAATTAGGATAATCACATGGTCATTAAATGTGCTGAGCAAGATTGTGGGAACTCTAACAAACACATAGTGAATATGTGTGTGGTTTCTCCGACTTTGTTATCTAGAAATACTGGTTCAACGCTATGACTACCAGTCATTTCGACAGAGTTTTGAGATACTTACACTAAGGAAAGATTAAAATCAAAAGATATCTTTCTTTATGCATATAAGCTGATTATTCTGGCGGAATTGTTTAACCGAGAAAAATATATTTTTAAAAATCAAGTGGGAGAGTGTTGAAAAAATATGATTTTAAAATTATTTTAATAATAAAAATATATATTATTTTGTTTGATAAAACACCGTTTTGTGGGTTTTTTAGGAATAGTCCTGCATAGGAAAGGGAAGAGAAAATCTGTGGTTTAAATGATAATAGTGGAGTATTATAATATTTACCTACCTAGTCCGTGGACTATGGACCTTGCGTCTTCCAGTGTGTAGCACTGGAACACCCGCGCGCGCTCGGGTTAGGGCTCAGGCTCGGGCTCTGGCTCTGTCTCGGTCTCGGTCTCGGTCTTAGTCTTGGGCACGGGTTCGGTGTGAAGGTGTGGGCATGTGAGGGAGGTGGCTGTAGAGGCGCTAGTGGCGCACTTTGGACGTGCGCATCGTGTCGCAGAGGGTCGCTCCCTTCGCGAACCAGAGCGTGACGTGTGCGAGTCGTGGTGCGACTAGTGGCTAAGGCAGATGGTTAGCTGGATGAAAACTTAGATGACTGAATGAGAGCCCCTCTGATTATATAGAGGCTGAAAATAGAGTTATTGCACAAATGTGTAACAGCTATGGACTTAATTGCAGGGGTTATGTAGAAACTGTTGCATGGATATACCAACAGCTAGAAAACGGCTAGCTGTTGTCTCACAACAGTCAGCATGCAGCAGTTTAATGGCCCATGCACAACAGTAAAAAACGGCCATAAAACGACTAGTTTTCCAACAGCTAGAAATTGCATAAATGAGATTTATGTCCTTGGACCATAACTCTCAGCCACCATAGCCTATAAAAAGAGGTCCTGGATGGGTTTCTAAATTATCTCAACTCACTCCAGCAAACCATACGAACTGAGACAGCTAGCCCTTCTCAACTTATATACTCTAGTGCTTCCAGCAATATAGCAAGGCTTAAACCTTAGCTTGAAGAACAGACCAGCGGTATGGTCTAGGACGGTTCAACTGAACTAGTAGCTGAAGATTTGAACTGACCAGCACAGTGGTCGAAACCATTTTTTCTTTTTTTTTCTTTCTTTTGCATTTTTCTCTATATTGTAATACTGCCAGAAATTGTGTAATTGAGTTCCAATAGGTGGGCCTTCGTGTTTGCTGAACGCAGACCCACACCAGGCTCGTCGTATCCTAGAAGCAATTTGCCTGTAACCTATCAGCTTACTCAATTCACTTGAGTAGGGACAAATAATGCTTTAAGGACAGCGTTTTCAGACGTGTTTCAGCCTGTCCTTATTTCTGATTATCGTGATTTTTTCGATTTCCATATTATATAGAAACTATATTATTCTGTATAATTTCCAACAGTCCACCTGATGGGAAGTTGAGGTCTTGCACAGCGTGCCGTCTCGGTAGGGATGCTTGCACGTAAATCGTACAGTGTACGCTTATGGACTTAGCAAACCTATTATACTAGAGAAAGAATTAGGTCTTGATACTCATGCGCCATTTCTTGCAAGTGGGCCCATGATTAATTGATCTTTACCGTTTATCTGCTTCGTGCCATCACCCTGGTGCTGAAAGTTGGCTGACTGGGCCATGGCTAAGAGACCTTAATAGTTTATCTGTTGGATCACAGGGTTGCTAAAAAATGATATTCCAAGTCAGAAGATTATAACCCTTTCACGAGGTATTAGATGGAATTAGGTGGGATGGAATTGCATTTGGTCTGTGCCAATTCCACTCAATGTTCGGGAAGAATGGAAAAGCTTGAAATTAGATTAGATGGAATTGCATTGGGTCCTGTGCCAATTTCACTCAATGTTAGCAAGTTGTGTAGGTCCCACCATGATGTGTGGGCTATATCCGCGCTGTCCACCCATTTTTCGAGATCATTTTAGAGCAAGGGTCAAAAAATTAGGTAGATATGAAGTTCAAGTGGACCCCACCATAGAAAGTAGCGGGGATGGAATACCTGTTGTTGAAAATTATAAAACAGATGAATGGTTTGGATATAACACATATGTGTTATTCTTAATAGTTTCAAATGACCGTGGGTATATCCATTCAATGTACCACCGTATTACAGACATAGCATGGAATTAAGCTTATCCCATGGTAATAGGGGACAATCCCTACCATATGTAATAATTACGGTTTTTTAATCCCATCTCACCTAATCCTTCCCAATACCATGCGCCAAACACCTCCTAAAAGTAGGGCTGCGGAATACGTGAGGAAGCACAACAGCTTAGTGGGCGAGGCCCTGATCGTGGGGCCCACCTTGCAGCATGTGTTGTATACACACACAGTCCATCCTTTTTGCCAGCTTATTTTAGGTCAGGTCTTAAAATCAAGGCAGATCCGAATCTCAGGTGCACTACACTACTATTTAATGCTCATCGTTAAAATCTTATTAGGGTCCAAGTACTGTAATGTTACAAAATTTACAAAATATATTTTTTTTGTAAAATATGAAAACCGAAAATCCAAATGATCTGAAATAAGGACAGGCTGAAGCACGTCTGGGATGTTGTCCTTAAAGCGTTATTTGTCCATACTCAAAAGAATTGAGTATGCCGAAAGGTTACAGACAAACCGTTTTTAGGATACGACGAGCCTAATGTGGGTCTGTGTTTAGCAAACACGAAAGCCCACTAATGGAACTCTATTACACATAGTCTAACAGAAATACAATAAAAGAAAAATTCCAAAAAGAAAAGTGAAGAGAAGTTGTGATTTAGACCATTGCACTGGTCTGTTCTTCAGCTACTGGTTCAGTTGAACCGTTTTAGACCACACCGCTGGTCTGTTTTTCAAGCAATGGTTTAACCTTGCTATCTTGCTGGAGTTACTAGAGTATAAGAGAGAAGTGATTGTCTCAGTTTGTATGGGTCTGCTGAAGTGGGTTGAGAGATGATTTGGAAACCCACCCAGGCCCTGTTTATATAGGCTGTGGTGACTGGGGGTTATGATCTAGGGAAATAAATCCCATTGACCGTTTTCTAGCTGTTGGAGAAAACTAGTTGTTTATGGCGGTTTTCTGACTGTTGTGCATGAGCCATAACCACTGTTGCATGATGACTGTTGTGAGACAGTATCTAGCCGCTTTCTAGCTGTTGGGCTAGCCATACAATAGTTACAGCATGGTTTCTGCACTAATGACACAACTATTACACTTTTGCTGCAACAACCATATTCAGCCTCTTTATATATACTGGAGGACCTCTCTCTCAGTCTTCTAGTCTCCCTTCCAACCAGCCACTCACTTAGTCACCTAGTCGCACCGCGACTCGTACACGTCTCTCGTAAGGTCGCGAAGGACTGCAATACGATGTGGACGTGCGAAGTGCAAAGTGTGCCACTAGCGCCTCTACAGCCACACTACCTCATATGCCCACGCCCTCGCAACGACCCCGTGACCGAGACCGAGCGTGCGCAAGTCCCATGGACCATGGACTATGTGGGCAAATAATAAGGTTCTCTACCATATCCATTTAAACCATAAAAATTTTTCTTCCCTTTCCCATATGGGACTATTATAAAAAACCCCCAAAAAGGCTTTTTACTAAACTTTTATATATTTTATTTAAAATAAATTTTATAAAATCATTTATTTTATAACATGTAATGTTTGCCATCCAATCAATTGGGAAGGACAGGTAGACTTGGATGGAGGGAAAACACAAATAACAGCTTGATTCAAAACTTATGTAGCACCAATGAGTTTTTAATGGTGGGAAGTCAGTCCATACTATGTGGTACACCTGCTATTTGGATCTGCGTCATTTTAGGACTGCCCTAAAATGATATGGTAAAACGGATGGACGGCGTGAGTATAACATATACATTGAGGTGGGCCCCACAGTCCGGGCCTCACCTACTTAGCTGTTAACCTGCCTCAGTTTACGTATCCAACCTGCCTCACCCAGCGTTTCCATACATTGAATGCGTAGGATTTGGACGCCAAATGGCCGTGCCAAAGGCTTTCCTTGGAAGATCTTAAGGTGGCAAGTTGGGTGGAGCCCTCCGTGATGTTTGTGAGAAATCCACCCTGTTCATCCATTTTTTCAGATCATTTTCGCACATTTATCCAAAAATGAGGTAGATTTAAAATTCAAGTGGGCAACACTAGAGGAAACAATGTGGATTGAACTACCACTATTGAAACATCCGTATGGACAGAAGGTTTTTTTATCAGACTAAGTTTATTTATTTATTTTTGTCTTTAGTTTATTGCAGTGAGAATGACCTTATAAAGGATTTAGATGATATATAAATATCAAGGTGGACCCCAAAAAGGTTTCAATAGTGGGCATTTCTTTGCCCAAATCTGCCTCTATTCTGACATAATGTCTCAAAATAAGCTCAAAAAATAAATGGATTCGATAAATTTATCACAAACGTCAGGGTGGACATTACCTAACTTCCCATTAGGAAATCAGATTTCGTACTGAGTTACTCATTACATGAGTAAACTCTACTGAGACCACTGTCAATGTATGTGCTTTATCCACGCCGTGCATCCATTTTTCCAGCTCATTTTAGGAGTTTAACCCAAAATTAAAATTAAAGCATATACAAAGCTCAAGTGCACCATACCACATAATACAGTAGGAATAATGATTTCCACAGTTGAAATCTTGCTAAGCCTCACATTTATGTTTAATTTTCATCCAACATGTTTATAAGATCAAGCAAACATGGATATGAACTGAAAACATAAATATAAGCTTGATCCAAAACTTATGTGGCCCACAAGAATTTTTCAACAATAGATGATGTTCATTTGAACTTTGGGTATGCTTCATTAATGGGCTCATGCTGTAAAATTATTGATAAAATTGATGTAAGGAGTGGATAAAATATATAAATCATGTTCTACCCCACAAATTTTAATAAATATGCTATGCTAATCAGCACCCATACACTTCATCCCATCAAAATCGTATCGCATATTGGGTACTCCTTACCGTCTTATGGTACTGATTAAACTTTGTTGGGCCCACTATGAATGCATGTGGTTTATCAACACCTTTCATCTGTTTTTCTAGATATTTTAGGGGTTAAACCAAAATTGAAGCATATCTTAACCTCGAGCGGACCATATTATAAGAAATGGTGGGAATATTGATTTCCATCATTGAAACCTTTCTATGGCCTACAGTAATGTTTATTTGTCATCCATTCTGTTCATAAGATCACACAACTATGGATAAATAAAAAACAGAAATATCAACTTGATCTAAAAAGACATTGATCAATTCATGATGTTTCCAGTGGTGTGGTGCACTTGAGATTCTTATATGCTTCATATAAATTTTTTTGGCTTAAGAGCTAAAATTATATGTTAACTTGAAAGTGGGCCTACAAAGTTTACTTAGTAGGCAACTCGATTCCCTCCGCACCGTACGCCATAGTGGAATTTCACCACCTATGGGTATTTTCATTATTCGGAGTTTGTGTTAACTTATAAAAAGGTAGATCTCAAAATAAACATCATCGTGGGCCCCAAGAAGGTTCCAACGGTTGGCATCATTGTCCAGACTATTTACCATGGTGGGATCCTTTTGAGCTTTGGATTTAACTTTTTCTTTGTATCATGTCATGAAATGATCTCCCAAATGGATAAACGCTGTTGATACAAAATATACATCACAGTGAGACCTATAGAATCTGCTGACGCCACTTCATGGGCAAAACTCGCTGCTAGCGGATTACGTGCTACCCCCACCCGTCCCTATCTCCGAACAAGAAGTTCTGTGGGTGGCCCCCGTGATGTATCTGTACATTTAAACCCTTTATACCTTTTCTCAGATTATTTTAAGGAATAAGAACAAAAATAGGCAGATCCAACGATCAACTTAACCACACCACAGATGACTCTTGTATTTAGTGCAACTGACATTTAATGCCCTGCGCATTTTAATGCAACCAAGCCTATTACTTGGTGTGGTTTAGTTGAGTGTTGGATCTGCCTCATTTTGTGTTCATGCCTTAAAATAATTTGAGAAAAGGGATAGACGGCTTACATATACTGATACATCACCGTGGGCCTGCCCATAAAAATGCCCATTCGGAGTTAGGCACGGGCGGGTAGTACACAATCTGCGTCCCTCCGGCCAAAGTTGCGATCCGCCGATAGTTAATGCAAATTTAAATGTACTGTAACTGTAAAGTACAAGTACCCGGATTTCCAGCAAAAACTTTCGCAAAAGGTTCCTACTGGAAACTTTGAAAAAATTAGCACTGTCGACGCGTCCGCACAACGCCCTTTTTTTTTTTTTTGCCGCCGGTAACTTATCCAGTGGAAGGCCATTTTTAGGGTACCGACATTAAGTTTTCTACAAAAATACCCTTGCTTTTAGAGCTGGAAAAAGTATGGATATTTTCGTCTCTCTGGATTCTTCCCTACAAATAGTAGTCTACTTTGTTAATTAAAGTTTTTTTGAGCAGTCCGTCAGGTCTATACTAAAAACGTACCCCTAAACTTAACTTGGGAAATTACTACCATTGAAACCTCCATTGGATCAGCATGGCATCCATCCCGTTCATAACCTCATTTCTACTTAGATGAACTGATAACATAAATAATTTGTGGCCCATGAATATTTCAACTGTGGACGTTCAATCCTAGCGTTTTCCAGACCACTTGGGTATTTGATTTGACTCACTTTTATTCTTATGTCCTAAAATGGTCACACAAAAATAATGGATAAATTGAATTTCTCAAGAACATGACGGTGGGTCCCACTTAGGTTCCCATTGAAGTAACTTATGATGAAATGCTTTAGCAGGAAATCCACGACCAAATTACACAAACCCAATTTTTTTTCTTAAAATTCTATGACTCAATTATTTATTTTTAATAATCCATTTGGTAACAATTAATAGGATGTATAAGATTGTTTAATTAGTGTAATTTTAGATGTATACTGCATCCACGGTGGGATCCACAATTTGGGCGGCCTAGATAGTTATGCATCGGTGACACATGAAAATAGAATAAGTCACCACCATTTTGAAAGAATAACATAAAACAGAGAGAGGAGTGTCTATTCTGATAAGGGATTTTGGGTTGTATTGGCGAACTTGGAAAGATGAAAATATCTTTGATTTTTCCAGCTACTTTATCCTAATAAGTAAGAGTATTTTCGTCAAAAACTTTATATCTGTACTTTAAAAATTTAGTTTCGTGAGACAAGTTTTCAGACGGCCAAAAAAAAAAAAAAAAAAAAAAAGGTATAACTCATCTATTATGCTAATTTTTTCTTCTGAAAATAAGACCAGAATCTTTTTACAACATCAGTTATCGGCTGCCAACCAGAATCAATCTTCGTAGCCTTCTGTGTGACATCCACCCCGTCCATGAGAATCTTGCTAGCATGCTGTCTCCATGACATCCACCCCATCCATCACCTTCTCCCTTCCTTTACAGGTTATGGGACATCACGGTGGGCCCTACACAACCCAACATAATCTATTTGGGTGGTGTAGGTAGGTATAAGCGGATTGCGTGGTGGGCCACAATATAATGTATGTGCTATATCAACACCGTTTATTCATGATCATTTTAGGGTATAGGCTAAAAAATTAGACTAACGTAATGTTCAAGTGGATTACACTTATGACGTCTTTGATTTTCAAGGGTGATGTAAATACCCATGAACTTAATTATTATCATTTCACCTGTTCGAAATTCTTTTGAAAAACACCTATTTTCGGCACTCTGACCAAAACTTTATCGGGGCTTTATGATGTATATTTGTAATCCAACCTCTTCATATCTTCAAAAGGTAACACTGACCGGGAAGTGAAAGCTCAAAAATCTGTTTGATTCAAAACTTCGTACTCGGGAAGTTCAATCGCACCTTCCGTGGTACTTAATACTTGAACTTGAAACGAACTCATAACGCTTGGCGCCACAGAATACAACGTCACCTGGTTGGGTGGTGTCGTGGCCACAATGCTACGGGGTAGGACGCGGATTTCCTGCGAAAAGCCTTTCGCAGGAAGTTCCTGAGCTGGGAACGCAGGTAGGGCCCACTGGAATGTTTGTGAGAAATCCTCACCGTCCATCCGTTTTGTGAGCTCATTTTAAAACATAAGGCCAAAGATGAACCGTATCCAATGCTCAAGTGCGCCGAAAACATGATAATTAAATGTCCATAGTTGAAATATTCGTAGGGCCACAGAAGTTTTGAATCATGATAATATTTGTGTTTTCAATTCATACCAGTGGGAATGATGTTATTAACGGTATGGATGGCATGTAAGCATCACTGTCGAACCCAGGTAGGTTTCAACTGTAGGAATTTCCCTAAATACCTTTTCCTTTAGTATGACCCACTTGAGTCTTGAATCTTGTTTAATTTTGATTTAATCTCCTAAAATTAGCTAAAAAAACGGGTGAACGGAGTGGATTCCTGACAAACATTACGGTGGCCCCACCTGCGTTCCCAGCGCAGGAAGGCTTTCGCAGGAAATCCGCGTCCTTCGGGGTAGGTAGTAAATTGGAAATGGATTGTGTAGCGTGCCACACACCACCGTCCTTGGTGGTGTTTTGATGTCACTAAGTCCTGTGAGCCCCATTCATTTATCTTTCGAGATCATTTTAAAACGTGAGCCTAAAAAAGAGATAAATCATATACTTGAGTAGACTACACCATAGAAATCAGTGAGACAATGACATCCATAGTTGAAATCTTATTAAGCCAATTATGATTTTTATTTGCTGTTTAACGTGTTCATAAGGTCACACAGACCTAGATGGAGGGAAAACTAAAAAGCAGATGGACGGTGGGGATATAACACATAAATCATAATGGCCCATAGAACTAGGTGACGTCAACACACCACCGAGGTTCGTGTTGTGTATCACATGCACCAAGTAATCCGCTTAAGATCCTGTCATCGTAACCACACGTTCATCCTCTTCCGAGCTTTAAATTCACTACCATACCTCCTTCCGTCTCAGTGGGAGAAAGAGTGAAAGTGAGAGTATGGAAGCTACTTCATTCCCTCGACTCTGCTCCTTTCTTGTAGCTGGTTTAATCATATTGGTATTCACACGCTCTTTCATTAATTTCGACAAGTCCGACCTCCGAATCAAAGGAGCTTCTAATCTTTTCCTCAACAACCAAAAGCAAACGCTCAATTCCCATGACCATGAAGCCCAATCCCTCACCACCCTCTTGACCCACTCACCATCAAAGAGATCAACACCGTCCGTTCCATCCTCTTATCATACAAACCCTTCTCCTCCTCCTTCCCATCCATCCATTCCTTAGTCCTCGAAGAGCCCGCCAAATCCGACGTCGTGAATTGGAAGAAAGGGGATAAACTCCTACCGAGACTCGCCTCCGTGATCGCCTTCTTGAAAGGCCGGTCTCATCAACTAACCGTAGATCTGGGGTCTGGTATGGTCACTCGCCATGAGATCAGCCACGCCTCTGGTTACCCCGTCTACACCAGCGAAGACATGGACGGCGCCCTGAAGACCCCATTCACCGAGATCGAGTTCAATCGGACCGTCCTTGCCCGAGGAATCGCGTTGTCCGATGTGACATGCATCCCCCTTCCGAGCGGTTGGTTCGGTCCCAAGGAGGATGGCCGCCGGCTCATCAAAGTCCAGTGCTTCTCTACTGAGGGCACTTGCAATTTCTACATGAGACCAATCGAAGGTCTGACCATAGTCGTCGATGTAGACCGGAAAAAGGTCGTCGAGATCGTCAACGTCGGCGACGGTATCCCAATACCCAAGGCCAAAAACACCGATTTCCGGCACTCGGACCAAAACAAACCACCTGAGATGCTCCCCATCAATCCAATTTCCATGGAGCAGCCCAAGGGTCCCAGCTTCCACATCGAGAACGATTACATGGTCAAGTGGGCTAATTGGGAGTTCCACCTCAAGCCCGACCCACGAGCCGGTGTCATCATATCCCAAGCCAAGGTTCAGGATTCCGAGACCGGCAAATATAGAAGTGTCATGTACAAAGGGTTTTCATCGGAGCTTTTCGTTCCATACATGGATCCGGCGGAAGGTTGGTATTTCAAAACCTACATGGACGCCGGTGAGTACGGGTTCGGATTGACGGCAATGCCGCTCGATCCGCTCAACGACTGCCCCAGCAATTCTCAGTACATGGACGCCGTCTTTGCTGCAGCAGATGGGAAGCCGTATGTCCGGAAGAACATGATCTGTATCTTCGAACGATATGCCGGAGACATCAGTTGGCGGCATGCTGAAAGTCTGATCACCGGAATTAAGGTAATTAATTAAAAGACACACCACCGACCTTACTGGTGTGTTGACGTCACCAAGTTATGCGGGTCCTATCATTAGGTATATTTTATATCCAAACCGTCCATCCATTTGGAGAGATCGTATTAAGGCTTTGGCCGAAAAATAAGACAGATCCAAAGATTAAGTGGACCACACTGTAAAAAGTAGTGGGGGATTGAACCTCAACCATTGAAACCCTTTTGAGGGTCATAAAAGTTTTGGATGAATATGGTATATTTTTTTTTCTCTTCATCCAAGTCTTTCTGACCTTATGAACGGTTTGGATGGAGAGTAAACGTTATGGTGGGCCCTACGATTTTCTTAACGGTGAAAATCATTTTCCCCAATTCTATCGACGGTGTGGTCCAGTTGAGCTTTGGATATTATTCATTTTTGGGATTTTTTACTAAAATGATCTCTAAAAATGGATGAACGGTGTGGATATAATATATACATCATTTTAAGGCCCATGTAACTTTGATATACTTTGAACGGTTCGTACAAATCGGAGCTCGAGGAGCGTTAGCGTTCGTTTTCGAACGACACGTACACACAGCAGCTAGATCGCTGGTGGCTGTTACACTAGCCAACCGCTTCCCAAGAGAGTTTATTCGTACACATGGATTCATGGTATCTTCTCTGTCTAATCTGTATCAGATCTGAGCCGTTGATTCAACGGTTCCGATCATTGATGGGCTGGGTTAAAAAGTAGCCTGAGTGTGAATCTTACCTATCTCATCACTGTAGTTGGTTAAAAAGAAGTTTCTGTGGTGATAACTGGTACGTTGTTGTCATGACAGCTACGGGAAGCGAGGCCAAAAGTGACGCTCGTGGCTCGTATGGTTGCTTCTGTTGGGAACTACGACTACATCGTGGACTGGGAGTTCCAAATGGACGGTTTGATTCGCATCAAGGTCCACCATGCCTACTCTGACTCTCTCTGTTCTTTTTTACTTTTCCTCTTTTTTTTTAAAAAAAATAAAATTATTTTTAAGAAATGATCACGTGAACTGTGGTAGGTAGGACTTTTACATCCAATGTTTACTTTCCACCCGATGGGCTCCTGCTGATGAACATCAAAACCGAGCAAAAAGTAGAGCACTAATAAATTTACTGGGGCAAAAACCCGGACCAGTCTACTCGTTAGCTGGGGACCACACCTATACATTGAATAACATCATCTGTTGTCAGGCAACCCACCTTATCAGTGGACCATCCTGATTTTCACTTCAGATTACCTTTATGGTAGTCCTCCAGCTTTTGTCCCTGGAATGTTAAACACACCACCATGCATCAGAAAACTATCTTTTAATGCAAGGTAATGTGCCAATGTTCCAAGAAGCCCTGAAACAAAATATCTGTCGGCCACCCACCATGTTTGTGTTAAATACACCCCACCCATCACTTGAGCCGGATCATGTTTTTTAATGGTTGGACTTATGGATGGTTCTGATGGCATATAAACATTAGGCCTGGCCTCAAGAAGGTTCCATTGGCAGGCGGGGTTTGAGTTTTGTAACTGATGATTCACTTGCTACAGTAACAGTGGATGGAACATCTGTACTCTAGCTGTCAACCCCAAAGGGATCGTACATAGGCGTCACCTTAACCGTGTACCGACTGGAAACGGTTTGGCTACTCCCACTGCTACCAGCCAATAGCTGGTGGTCGGTGCTCTGTGGGCCCCACCATGATGTATGTGTTTCATCCATGCCGTTTATCTATTTTTCTGGATCATTTTATGGTATGAGACCAAAAATTAGATATATCCAAATCTCCAGTGGACCACATTACAGGAAACAGTGTTGAATGAATGTCGACCATTAAAAACTTTTTGGGGCTATAAAAGTTTTGGATCAAACTGATCTTTGTTTTTTCCCTTCATCTGTGTTTGTATTACCTAATCAACAGATTGGATGTCAAATAAACAGTACATTGGGCCTTAAGAGGATTTTAATGGTGGATATCCAATCACTATTGTTTTCCTGTCGTGTGGTACACCTGAGATTTTTATTCCTCTCATTTCTTTGTACTAAAACTTAAAATGAAAATGGATGAAACACATACATCATGATGGGCATATGAGCTTTACTAAGTACATCACATGCGTCACGTCATGCTCAAAACTAATTTATTCTGCTTTTTTGAATTTTCAATTATAATAAATGACTGGAAATGAATAATCACGTGATAACATTATTTACATTTTTAACCACCAACCATAATTTTTATAATGATAGCTCATCCATTTTACAGTCAATGAGAAATTGAAAAATCAAACAAGCTCTCCCAACAAGACAAATGTCTAGGGGAGTGGTTGAGAGAGACCCTGAAAGTTTGGAGGGGCATTTTGGTCAATTCAAAATATACCAGCGTACAAGTCGAGTGGGCCATACCAGAGGGAACATGTGGACGCTCACCATTAAAACATTTTGGGGCTACCTAAGTTTTTTCCCGGCATTTTTTTTTTTTTTTTTTCACTCTCTGATACTGCTGGATTTACCTTATATATAGGTTGTATGACATAAACATTGCGGTAGGTCCAAGAAGGTTTCAAACTTTCAATGGTGGTCATTTCCGTGTCCACCATTCACTGGGTGTGGCCACTTTTGTATAGGTCTGATTTTTCAGATTACATTTTAAAATAAGCTAGCACAAACGATAGATGGAGTGGATGTCAAACACGTGTCACCCTGAGTTCCACGGAGCTTTTTTATTTTTATTTTTATTTAATTTAGAGCAGGATTGTGTCCCACCCTGACCATTCCATATTAAAGGAGGTAAAAGTTTGGCACGGGTTTACTCAAAACAATCTCACACGCTACTAGAATTGCCATTGATGAACCATTTCTTGAAAATTTTCGAAATTGGAAGATCCTAGCCATTAAATCTTCGGTGTTTTCTCCATTGAGTCTGGTTTATTCATACGTTTCTTTTTAACCATGCATTTGCATGCCAACAACAAGAAGATTAGGGTTGAATTAAGAGGATATTTCAGGAATGGTCCATCCATGATGGAGCTGGTTCATGATAGTTTTTCACATGAGTACAGGGATAAATTGAACATGTTTTGACAAAAATCATCTCCAGTCCTGAAGGATCTGCCATTTATGCCTTTAGCAGGGGTGAAGGAAGATGCACATAATCTACACAAGTGGATCACGTGTGATCACACACATGTAGAGAGATGAGGATGGAAAAAAACTCCCTAAGGCATACTCTCTTTGACACCAAGTGACCCTCTTTATGATAAGATCACACACACACATATATATTGGGCTAGCCCCTTGGCCTTTTGTGTGAACTTGGATTGGAGTATCAGGCTTGAGGGCTAGGCTTGGGCTTAAAAATCAAGCTTGCTTATCAATGGCCTAACTTGGACTGTATAACAGCCTGTTAACCACCAGCCTAACTCCAGCCAGGCTAGACCAATTAGATTTGCAAGCAAAAAAAAAAAAAAGCAATTTGAGTGAGCCTATCGTAATTTAGTGTAAAATCTACCCCATCCACCTACCAGATGATTCACCCCATCTAAGACCTAGTATCCAATGATTAATCACATTTGTGATTTAGGTGTGCCACAGGGCAACGCTCATCCTTCAAACTGTTTTCCTAAATTACTTATGGCCCCATGCCTAAATTTTGGTGTTGCATTTATAGTTGAAGTCAATTTCATATAATCATCACGCAATGTAAAAAGTCAAGAGTGGACATCTCTCCCCACCGTTTTCTCTGATGTGGCCCCACATGAATCACAAGTTATCCTGAGTTTTTCTCCATAGGCTTAACACGTGATTACACATCTAACAGTGAAAGTGGATTTCAAATACACATCATGGTGGGCTTGTCAAATACTTCACATGTGATCAATGGCTGTTAATTTCTCTTACATTGAAGCATTTCTCAAAAAAATTTTGAAAGTCAAAAAAAAGACCATCATATAAACAATAATAAAATAAAGATAGGAAGAAAGGAAAAACCACTAAAAAACAAGCATTTTCATAATTTTTTTTTTTAAAAAAAAAATTATAATTGCAGTTTTTAATAAAATAATAATTAAGTGAAGCATCCGCTTCCTATCACCACTAATTGGAGAAGCTATGAAAATGAACAGGTTGCTCTGACCGGGATGCTAATGGTGAAAGGAACTGCATATGAGAACATGAATGAGGTTCCCGAACAAACGGACATGCATGGCACATTGGTTTCCGAGAACGTCATCGGCATCATCCATGATCATTTCATCACATTCCACCTTGACATGGACATCGACGACTCCAACAACTCCTTCGTCAAGGTCCATATGGAGAAGCAAGAGACAAAGCCTGGTGAGTCGCCACGGAAGAGCTACTTCAGCGCCAAGCGACACGTGGCTAAGACGGAGAAAGACGCCCAAATCAAGTTCAAGCTTTATGATCCGTCAGAATTCCACGTTGTCAATCCGTCAAAAGACTATAGCTTGGGCAATCCGGCAGGGTACAAGGTCGTCGCTGGAGGCAACGCCGCCAGCTTGCTTGATCTTGACGATCCACCACAAGTTCGTAGCGCGTTCACCAATAATCAGGTAACATGTTATGGGTTACTTGTTTTTCATGCTGCGTTCTGCACCGTATGATGGTCTGGGACCCACCTTTGTGCAAGAATTATAATCTTTTTCCTGTGTTAGATATGGGTGACACCATACAACCGAAGTGAGCAATGGGCTGGTGGGCTTTTTGCATGTCAGAGCAAAGGAGAGGACACCCTAGCTGTTTGGTCTGAGAGGTATGACCACCGTTTCCTTCTTGTTTATTTCTTTTATTGGGCTTACATTGCCATCCATTGCGATTACTGTCCATATTGGTTGAATTTCGGCTGGGTCGGGTGGGCTAAAATAACTTGAGCCCAAGCTCGGCTGGGCTCAAACAACACATCGACTCACTCCTCAATAAGAGGTCTGCAGCGCTATATTATTGTTTTAACGAAATTTGTTTTTTTTTTTTTTTTGGATAAAATGTAGTAATGGGGTTTTGGGAAATGCAGGAACCGTCCGATCGAGAACCAAGACATTGTGTTATGGTATACGTTGGGATTCCACCACATACCATGTCAGGAGGATTTCCCAATCATGCCCACCGTAGTATCAAGCTTCGATCTGAAACCGGTCAATTTCTTTCAGAGGAATCCTATCGTTGGGTTGGCCCCCAACACTGAGAAAGACCTACCTGTTTGTAGGGCAGTCAGTTCTTCTTGAATGACTCTGTTTCCATCTTTCCATACACATGTGCAAATGTTCTTTCGTATGTATGCCTTTACGATTGAATTATTAAGTGTGTATTCGATTTGTTACCATTGTCATGTTCTTCAATGAATGAATTGAACCGTGAAAGAAAAAAAAAAAAGTTTTTTTGTTGGCTTCTACAAAACTTGAGAAATGCTCCACAGGATGATGATAACACAATCGATTGGAACGCTTGGACTATCCAATCCATTGATCTAGACTGTTCACTTGGTCCAACTTGCATTTTATGGGCAACCATAAAAGCATGACACTATTCCGAAAAGTATTAACCATTTGATCAATGGTCTTTAATATATACAGTCAAGATCATTTACAGAAAATAAGTCTAATCAACAATTAGATCCATCTATTCGTTATAGATCATCGTGGGTTGCTTATAATTCTAAAGAATCACTTTTTTTTATTATTATTTATTTATTTATTTATTTATTTATATTAAACATCCCATCCATAGCCTAGAAAAAAGTAGCCATATAAAATAAAGCCAAAGAATGGATTGGATCATCCAATTACTGCAATCTTTACATTATAACCTTAAAAATGTGTAGGGGTGTACATCGAGTCGAACCAAGTCAAGCTGGCCTCAGCTCTCAGCTCGGTTCGGTTCGGTCAGCAGGTCGGGCTACTTCGAGCCGAGTTCGAGCCAAGATCGAGACAAGTTCGCCTATGCAGCATTTTCACAAACACATGGACTGCACCTTCAAAATCTCGCTGAATGTAAAACACTAGTAGTGGTTTTACAGGTATTTTATTAAACACCTTATAAGCAACATCAAAATCAAGAAAAAAGATAGATTTGTTTAATGAAACATACTTTCCTTGCCACCAGCTGGTTGAGTCATTTCATCAAACAATTGGTGAGCAACATCAATATCAAAGTAACTAAGTCATCGAAATGGTTCGATCCGAGTTCGATTCGAGTTGGGTTCGAGCTGAGTTGAATCGAGCTGGGCCAGCTCAAACTGGGCTCGAATACATTTTCAAGCTCTAAAAACCAACTCAACTCGGATCGAACTCAACTTCTAATCGAGTCGAGTGAGTTGACCGAGCTAGCTCGTGTACACCCCTAGAAATGTGTTATGAATTTAATGGACAATTCAAATCAATCGATTGTACTAAACTGAACTGATGCAACTAGGAGCATTTCATTGATTAGTGCTTTGACAACACTGGAGCATTATACCAGTGGGGGATGGAGAAATTTACGACTGTGGACCCCACCTTTTATCTAGCGGTTTTTTTGAAGCAATACAAACTTAGAATACGCACTTGGACCTTCTCGTACGGAGTCAAAATTTCAGGACGAAAATACCCCTCCTTTCACGGTTGTGGCTTTTCCTCTCCCATTTCCACTGCTTGCTTTTCCTCTCCCTTTCCACTGTTGCTTTCACTGCCGTTGTTTTCACCCCCTTTCCTCACTGTGTTTCCGGTAGAAAGACCCCAAAAAACCCTTTTTGTGGGCCCCCCTCAATCGCATTTTGTCTTCTTCTCAAAATGGTCGGTCTAGAGAAGAAAGCACGCAGCAAAGGTATATTTTAAACTCAGTTGGCCCCACATTGAATGTATGTAGTTCCTTTTTTATTTTTTTACTAGAGGAAAATGTTGTATACGATTGAGCTCATGGGAACTCCCCATGAGGTCGAGCTGTGTGGGCCCCACCATGATGTATGTCGAACATCAACACCGTGAACTTGATGGGTCCCCTTTAAATTATGGGATAACAGAAAAATCAGCCGTATACGGAACTCAGGTGGGCCATATTTCAGTTTGCCCCGCTGATATTTCAGTTTGTCTCGCTGTTTTTCTAGTTTGCCCCGCTGATATTTCAGTTTGCCTCGCTGTTTTTCTAGTTTGCCCCGCTGATATTTCAGTTTACCTCTCTGTTTTTCTATTTGCCCCGTTGATATTTCAGTTTGCCTCGCTATTTTTCTAGTTTGCTCCGCTGATATTTCAGTTTGCCTCGCTATTTTTCTAGTTTGCCCTGCTGATATTTCAGTTTGCCTCGCTGTTTTTCTAGTTTGCCCTGTTGATATTTCAGTTTGCCTCGCTATTTTTCTAGTTTTTCCCGTTGATATTTCAATTTGCCTTGCTGTTTTTCTAGTTTCCCCGCTGATATTTCAGCTTGACCCGCTGTTTTTCTAATTTGCCCCGCTCATTTTCATGTTTCCCTCGCCGATTTTATAGTTTGCCCCGCTGATTTTCTAGTTTGCCCCGTTGTTTTTTTAGTTTGCCCCGCTCATATTTTATTTTCTCTAATTTGCTTCATTGCTTTTACCTTTTCCATCAACTGTATGATTGTGAGTTCATAATGGTTTCCTACCTATTCAAATAAACATGAAAATGATGAGGCCAATAGTAAAACTTAGAGACGAATGATATGATCATTGACAAGATAATATGAAATTTACTCTCGGGTTTTGATTTTATTCAACTGTGACGCATGAAAATCAAAGCCAATAGTAAAACTTGAAGATTAATTGAAGGTTCGTGATCATCCTATTTGTATTTTTGCGGGCATGGATTATCCATAATGGAGTCCATCTGGCTAACATTTTATATCATAAGACCATAACCTCCACTGGTATGAGCTCAAGACCCAAGGAAACTGCTTTGAAGAAGATTTTGCATGTAGTAGTGCAGACCCAAAAGATTGAATCGTGATCTAAAACTGTTTATTGTCCATGTTACAACCTGTATAACTACAAATATCATAAACGAAAAGCAAAATCCATTTCCCAACAGGATGCATGCATGAGAATGCATATTGGTGTCAATAGAGTGTTAGAATGTTAAATGGTCATAGGGTTGGTCTTTTTGTCTTTTAACTAAATTCATAGTTAGGATGACCATTAAATACAATCAATTATATAGCAAGATTTTAATGGACCATCACATATTCTATAGTTCTTCCTCTCAATTTGTCTTCTTTTTCTTCTTCTTCTTCTCTCTCTCTCTCTCTCTCTTTTTTTTTTTTTTTTTTTTTTTTTTTTTTTTAAATGCTTATGCACAAAGAGAGTTTCTGTAAAATGGATGGATCAAGAAGAGAACATGATTCCAGTGCTACAATACAACCCATAGTTTATTAGTGAAATTAAAAAAAAAAAAAAAACATTTGAAGAAAGGAAAACTCCTTTGGGACACCTCCATAGTAGGTGATTAGGGAAACTAAAGTCTTATTTAGGTACATTTTCCTTGGCTAGTTGTTAAAAAATACAAGCAATAAAAACACGGATGAAATTTATTCACTCTCGTATCGATCCCTAGTGCTACAATACAACTCCAACTTCTCCAACCTAATAAAATTTCAGATACTTACAAAAAGGATGAAATTTATTCATCTTCGGATCGATCCCTAGTGGGGATGGCTAACATGGAGGGTGTTTACTGACACAGGTGTGTACAACAAGCTAACCAAAAAAAAAACTACAGAAAATAAAATGACAAATATGTATGTAACGTCGATTATATCAACATATCATAGATGTCATCGTCGTAAGTTATCGATATGATCGACATATCATCGATATAATCGACATAAGTCATCGATTATATCGACAATGTGTCGATAATATCGAAATTGGTTGACATTTGTCCAGCAAGCATCGATGAATTTTCATATAATGTCGATATATCGACAATTTATCAATATATCGACAGGTTGTCGATATCATCGAAAGTGGCTGACATTTGTCCAGCAACCATTGATGAATTCTCATATAATGTCTCGACATTATATCGATATATCGATATATAGATAGGTTGTCGATATCATCGAATTATGGCTGTTAGTGTCCAGCAACCAAACACTCAAATTCCATATTTTGTCGATATATCGACAAGTTATCGATCACATCGACGACATGTCGATGATATATACGTAAGCATCGACCATGTATGTAAAGTCGATTAGATCGACATATGATGTAGAGCGGGTCACGGACAATTACATGGCAAAGATGGATTAGAAAAAGCCCGGTCGGTGACAGAAGTGATCTGGACCATCAGACCTTCAATCAGACGTATCTCGTAATCCAGGATGAGTTAGCCGACGTAAAATATATGATTTTGGGGTAGAACGAGCTACTTTAGCCAACCAACCCTGCTACGTCGGGTTGTGACGCTCGAAATTGCGAGAAACCCCTGATTCGACGGTCGTTTCCCTGTTTCAATTTCGTTTTTACTATAAATAGTAAGTTTTAGTTTGACTATAACTCTTCATCCGTCGGGCTTTAGGAGTTGCGCCCAACGTGAAAAGAGCTTAGAATAATTAGGGGAACGGTTTGGTGAAGCTAAATAGGACACTTACTATTTTTGGCCGAAAACCTTGCGCACTAGTAGACATCACGACCGTCTATAAATAGTAAGTTTACTATTTATAGTAAGTCGCGAATTCTAGGAGTTTTAGTTGTAGTTTGATTATGATTTCTTTCCCATTGCTTAGTACCCTTATTTAAAGGGCTGTGAACTCGTTTTTATGCATTCATTAATCTATTTCGAATTTATTAAAATTTATTTCTATTTTCTGCTCTCTTTTCTCGTGGATTTGAGAAAGTCTCTGTGAGGAGTCCAAAGAAGTTCCGTGGATTCGGAATAGTTATCCTCTTGAGGAAGACGGTGCTCGACCTCACGTCCTCCCCTGCGTCAGTTTGGTATTAAAGTGAGGTTTCTCCTTGGATCGATGACTTCTAACGACGGGTCGGGCAACAATCCCATAGGCGGTGCTCCAGGGAATTTGCCTTTAACGACGGTAACTTTCCAAGCAGCGCAGCAAGAGAATCGGCAAGTCATGCAAGGGTTGCAGGCTTCCATGGACCGCATAGCGAATCTCTTGGCAGAAACTCTAGGGCAACTCCGTGTTCCTGGTGGTAATCCTCTACCGTAAATTTCTGAGACTCGTAATCGACCTGATCGCAGGATAATACCGGCAGTGCATCCAAGGGTCATGCCTGAGGACGGGGGCTCCAGTGAGGAGGAGATCGACGACATAATCTTCCAACACCCCAGACCAGGCAGCGATCGAGTAGATCGAGAATTCAAGATACGGGTTGATATTCCTAACTTCAATGGCCAACTACACATTGAAGATTTTCTCGATTGGCTTTCTGAAGTTGAGCGATTTTTTGACTATATGGACATCCCTGAAGCACAGAAGGTCAAGCTGGTGGGCTACAAGTTGAAAGGAGGAGCATCAGCTTGGTGGGAACAACTGCAACTCGCACGGACCAGGCAGATGAAAGCACCAATTTGCACATGGCAGCGGATGAAGCAGCTACTACGCGCCCGATTCCTCCATAGCGATTACGATCAGGTATTATTCCAACAATACCAAAATTGTCGACAGGGTAGTTGGTCGGTGAGAAAATACGTAGAAGAATTTTACTGTCTGGCGGCGCGTAACGATTTAGTCGAGACTGAATCGCAGCAAGTCACCCGATTCAATGGTGGATTACGTATGACGATTCAGGATCGGGTCCAGATGCAGTCCGTCTGGACGATGAATGATGCGATCAAGTTGATTACTCGGGCAGAAGCGCAACTTGAACGTCCTAACACACGGACCTATCCTATTGCAAGGATTATTGCGGCAGGTCCACCTTAAGGAGCTCCACAGCCTAAGGGGAAGGAGCTCGTAAGAGCACGCACTCAACCTCTTACGTTTGAAAACCAAGATCAGGGAAGCGAGCAAGCTAGACCCCAAAGGGGCGTCTCGACTGCTGCTGGTCAAAGTAGAATTCCGAACCCTTATGCTTGGCTAAGGCCCGACAGCTGCTATCGTTGTGGCCAGCCTGACCACCTGTCAAATACTTGTCCCCAGCGAAAAGTGGCAAACATCGCCATTAATGATAGTAGTGCTGATAACGCTTATGAAGATCCAGATATTGAAGAACAGGAGCATACCGCCGAGGACGAGATAAATGATTCAGATTGGGTTCAGCAAGATCACGGCGAGTCGCTCGTCTTGAGGTGGCTATTATATGTGCCAAGAAAAGAAGTGCATCCACAGCGGCATAACATCTTCCGCACTAGGTGTACGGTGAATCGAAAGGTTTGTGACGTGATCATTGACAGTGGAAACAGCGAGAACATCGTCTTCAGGGGCATGGTGGAAAAATTGCAATTGAAAACAGAGCGTCATCCCTCTCCATATACAATCGGTTGGATCAAGAAGGTCAGCGAAACAAAGGTAACTGACCGGTGCACCATATCTTTTTCAATTGACAAACATTATAAAGAAGATGAAGTAATATGCGATGTGGTCGATATGGAAGCATGTCACATGCTACTTGGTCGACCCTGGCAATCTGACCGTGACGCCACTCATAAAGGGCAAGATAACATATATATCTTCGTCAAGGACGGCCAGAATACCATATTGGCCCCTATGGATCTAGAAGGACCAGCTGAAACTTCTAAAGTGGAGGGTCATTTTCTCTTAACCATTCAGGACTTCGTGGAAGAATCCAAAGAAACAGGGCAAACTTATGCATTAATTGTGAAAGGGGAAGAACTCGAGCCTACCATCATCCCTGAAAGACTAAGGCTCATGTTACATGAATTCTAAGAAATCTGGCCCGAGGACCTTCCCAATGGGTTACCCCTTATGTAAGATATCCAACACCATATCGACTTTGTCCCTGAGTCCAGTTTACCTAATCGTCCTCATTATTAAATGAGCCCGAATGAGTGTGAGATTCTGCAGGGATAAGTGGAGGAACTGATCCATAAGGGTCTTATTCGAGAAAGCATGAGCCCATGTGCTGTACCAGCTCTGCTAACTCCAAAGAAAGATGGGAGTTGACGCATGTGTATCGACAGCCGGACCATCAACAAGATCACCATAAAATACAGGTTTCCTATACCACGGTTGGATGATATGTTGGATATGCTAGAGGGCGCAAAAATATTCTCTAAATTGGACTTAAGGAGCGGCTACTATGAGATTCGAATGCGGCCGGGTGATGAGTGGAAAATAGCCTTTAAGACCAAGGAAGGATTGTACAAATGAATGGTCATGCCTTTCGGTCTTTCTAATGCGCCTAATACATTTATGAGGTTGATGAACCAAGTTCTAAAACCTTTCATTGGGCGGTTCGTTGTGGTTTATTTTGATATACAGTCAAGACGAAGCCACCCACATGGAGCACCTTAAGAAGGTCCTTCAAGTGCTCACTGAAAATAAACTGTACCTGTAGCTTCATGACTGATAGCCTATTGTTTCTGGGTTTTGTGGTTACATCCACGGGCATTCGAGTGGATGAGAAAAAGGTGAAGACAATCAGAGAATGGCTGGTTCCCAAAAATATTCACGAAGTGCGAAGTTTCTATGGACTAGCGACATTCTATCGTCGGTTCGTGAAAAATTTTAGTACTATTGTGTCACCGATCACAGATTGCATGAAGAAAGGGCAATTTCAATGGACTGACGAAGCCGACAGGAGCTTTGCCGAAATCAAGCGTAAATTATCCACGTGTATGTGAGGTCATAGTTATATGAAGAGGTCCCAAGTCCAACCAGTTGGACCATAAGCTATTGTCCACCCGACAAATAACTTCCATCCTGTCTCGTGCATGTGACATCCAACCCGTCCACTTGGTTAGCTCGATCATGAGGATCACCCTGTGCAAAAAATCAGCCCCATCATTCATCAGGCAGACCACGCTTGTACATTGTTATTTCTGAGCAGCTATAATTATTTTCTATGGTTTGGTCCAGCTGATGAACGGATGGGATTGATTTTTGCACAAGGTGATCCTCCTGGTGGGCCCAACTTATTGGAAGGATTGGATGTCTCACACACATGATATGTTGGAAAATATCCCTGGGTGGATGGTATCTTATGGTACATCCGGTTGGACTCGAGACCTTCTCCATAACTATGGGTTATCAAAATCATTTCTTTAATCCTTATCAAAATCTCTAAGACACAATTACTGTTAATGAAAATGAGATGAACTCATTTTTTAAGTGGCAGCTAAACAGGGCCTAATGCATTTCTGGTAGATAACATTTTGAAGACATATATAAAGCGATCAAATGAAAAACCCATTTGGAAAATCCAATTCCTAATAGAATTTATGCAACACCCAAAAAGTTCCATTCCCAGAATTTCGTCACAGCTTTTATATATATATATATATATATATATATATCTATATATATATATATATATATATATATATATATATATATATAACCATGTTCTATTTTCAGGAAATGAATGGTTCTATTTCAATAGATGGTGCTATTTCGATTCCCAGAGTAGAAAATGGGTGCATGCAAATTCCATCAGGTTGGGTGTAAATATCAATTCCATGAGCTAAAAACAGAGAGAGAAGAGAAGGAGAGAGGAGAGAGAGAGAGAGAGAGAGAGGAGAGAGAGAGAGAGAGAGAGGAGAGAGAGAGAGATTACATGCAGAGAGGGTCGCACCCCAATGAAAATAGCTCTGTCCCGCCCGGGAAGAAGTAGGAAGGTTTGCGTGGTCATCGATTTCCATTCTTCACGACAGACACTGGCTTCCAGATCTGGGTCCTGAGACAGTCATTTGATGACTTCTGATACTCCGACTGAGTATGATAGATGATACGCAGCCCTTATAAAATAATTAGAAATGGCATACTTCGCATATACGCTATCTATAATGAGAGAAGGCAAAGGCATTTTTGTCCTTGCAATTACTTTTTGGAGAGTGAGCCATGGCCTTTAAGATTGGACGCGGATTGCATACCCACAGTGCTTCGTGGGCCCCATAACGATGTATGTGTCCGGTCCACGCCTTCCATTCATTTTCTCATACTAATTTATAAAATGAGCCCAAAAATGAAATAGATCTAAATCTCATATGGACCACACCGTAAGAAAAAGTGGTGATTGAACACTTATCATTAGGAACTACAAAAATTTTGTATTAAGCTATACTTGGTGTTTTCTCATTATACAAGCTGCGTGACATACTAATAACAAGTTGGATAACAAATAAACATTATAGTGATCCCTAAAAAGTTTCTAATGACTGCATTCAATCACCCTACTTTCTTATAGTTTGATTGATTTGAGATTTGTATCATTTTTTAGGGTCATGCTCTATTATAATAATATGAAAAAGTAGAGGACAGCTGGGATAAAACACATGATATCTCATGGAAATTGGTCCACACAGGGCTATGTGGGGCCACTATAATATATGAAAAAGTAGATGACTATGAACGATTGACAATCTTTTAGACTTGATGATCATGAGACAATCGTTGTTTCGTTAGGCCATGATTGAAGAAATCACTAACAGTTTAGATATTTGAAGATTTGACGATGGAATCATGGATCGTTAACTAAATTAAATTTAACTGATGCAACAATGCTTTTGCCAACCGTGGAGAAGCTAAACAAAGCTATACTAAGTGATCTAAACTAACTCTAGCATAGTGCTAGATGGAAGTGAAGGGATTAAACTAAGATATGATAAGAGAAGCGCTCATGTGCAATGAAAGATTGATAGGTGGCCTTGAAAAGATTTATTATGTTTGAACTGGTGAATGCCCGAGCCTTCTGTTCTTTGTTGTTTTTTGTATACTTGGATTAGGTGATTAGGCAGTGGCCTTTGTAGATGGTCCATTGCCTTTTGGGATTGATGTTTTGATCGGTTAGCAATTTTGGTTTCATGTGCTTCTATTTTGATATGAGATTAGCCAACCATTACAAAAATGAGGCTAACCAACCTTACATACTCATGTGTGGTTATGTTTCTGTTTCTGGATAGTTTTCTCCTCTTAGTGCACCATTAAGGAGTCTACAATTGTATATAACCAATTAAATCTAGCCATTGTAATAATTTTATAAGGTAGGTATTATTGATCAATGATATGGATTTCCTGAAGGGTTGGATAGTGTGATCGGGAATACTAGTAGACCCCACTCAATTGTTGATTCATTTAAAATCATGTAAGGGGTGATACGCTACGACCGTGTCACACATACAATGTTCTAGCTGGACTAGGATGATCAAATTTGTATGGAGCCTTAGGGAGAGGAGCTTCGATGAGTTTCAAACTCTTTGACCCTTTAAGCTATATAAACAGAGTTGGGTCTCCAAGCCTACATATAACAAAAGTTTTTCCCTATCACGATACTTCTCTAAGGTGTAATGAGTGGAAGACCACAGTATCAAGCTTATAGCGATATGGCTTCTCAATCAGGTACTCCTCTAATTCAATTATTAGCATGGTCCTTTGCAATTCTGCAGACAGTTTACAGCCACATGCCATTGGATATCATTGTCTTTATATCGTCCGAAGTTACATGTGTTCTTCAAACGCTTTGCGCGTATACAACCTATAATTCCTTGCCACGTGTTGCCAAGAGGATGACTACCTCTAGAGTTCTGGTCATGCAAACATTTCTAAATACTTTTTTTCTAATGATAATATTTCAAATCCTAATAATCTCTCCTATACTCCATGAATACCTATTCAAACCTTAATATAAGTTCGCTAACATCTGACCATAACAGATTGGGTGTAAACACTCAAAGTGAGTAATGGACATGGTAGGTTAGATGAAAAATAATCAAAGATATGAATTCAATTAAACAAATGTCCAATATTTGTCCAATTATTCAGGTCACCTATCTATCACCACTTCGAACTTGTTTGATTGGAGTTCTATTATGCCAACTGTACAATTTCTAAGTGCATGCATGGAGTACACAATAATAGGCCATCACATTTCCAATTATTTTCTTCTTAAGATTTCTGGTGAGAGGCCATCCATAAGTCCCCATGATTTTATATAAGATTAATGTCATCGTTTTAACTTTTAATTACAAAAGAGAGAGAGAGAGAGAGAGAGTTCTATTCTACATGTTTTGAGAACTTTTCCGTACAAATAAAAGAAAGCTAAAACAAAGCACTCCTTGCTTTTGAGCAAAGTGACATCAAGTAGGCCGACCTTAGGAAATGGATCAAATTCAAGTGGGCCCACCTTAGGAAACTGGACTTATAAAGCCATGAGGCGTTCATCTACGTAACATGCATGTGCACACATCAAGACATCATCCTGCAAAACTCATGGAAATCGACCACGCCGTTGCCGTCGAGATCGAAAACCCGAATCATGGCCTCACACTCTTCATGTGACCTGTGGTTGCCCAAGCGGTTAAACATCCGGTGCAGCCCATTGGGTGTGATGCACCCAGACCCCTTATCGACCTCGAACATCTCAAACGCCCTCCTCAGATCATCGTCCCCATGGTCCCTCTCCATGAGCCTCATGAAATCTTGCAGGTCCATCATGTTATCACCATCCGTATCATGATCATTGATGATCCCAACGGCTTCATCACTCGATATGTGGTCACCCATCGATGCGAAGAACGCCATCAGCTCCTCGCTAGAGATCTTCCCATCGCCGTCCCCATCGAAGTACCGAAAAGCTTCATGGAACTCATGGGCCCGACCGTTATCCTTCACCTTGGGTGGGAACACGGGTGGGGTCGGCACGTCGGATGGTTTACGGCGACGGCGAGGGAGGCTTAGCTTCAAAGACTTGTTAGAGAACCATTTGGATGGCACTAGATGAGCCATTGTTGTCGTAGGGGCATGAAATGTAATGGGCTTTTATAGGGCCCACTACTTTGAGAATAAAGCATTAGAGAATGAAAGTGGAAGTTGCGTGAGAAATGAGAAGGGGAGGAAGGTTCGTGGGAGTTTCCAAATGTTCGAATGGGCTTTGGACCTTTTGTTAGAAATGACTGGAAAGCTTTTTTTTTTTTTTTTTAATGTATTAATAATGCCGATGTGGCTGGGCTCCTTGATCTGGGCCTGTGGATGTGGGCTCAATTGCCTTTTAAAGGCCCATCTTAGTGGGCCATAGTCATGTAATGGACTTTTTCCTTTTTCTTTTTCTTTTTCTTTTAAAATGTAGACCATTTTATCCTCCATTCCAGAATTGATCTGCCATCTAGCTTTTTGAATTTGGGATAATATCAGCCGTCTAAGAATCAGTTTCCATTTGCATAACACACCTAGAATTATTTAATCTTGAGGGACTTATGAGAGATGATGTATTATTGATATGAAAATCTTACACATGTTTTCATATTTCTCAATCCAGCCATCCAAACTGTGATTTCCTTATGGATGGATCGTCCGCCAAAATTCACACTGATTAGATGATCCTAATCATGGAATGGTTGTTATGATGGAAATGGCTAGAGGTCCTAATTTAATAGGAAAAATATTAGTTGATTAAGATCATCTTCTGAGTGATAATTTTCCAACGGTAGAGTATATGGTTTTAACGGTCTTGATTGATTGACTTGAATGAGATGTGTACGGTGAGTTCCTACAATTTAGTTAATTGTGCAAAACGCAGACCGTAGCTTAGTCCTTGATCAAAACCACCTTTTGGTTTACCACCCATGATGAGTTGCCCTGCCAGTTTTCTGGCCCAGAGGATCTAAAGTGCGTGCCACTGGATGGACCGCTCAGATCTTGCATACGTGGTAACATTCACACACGTGGTTGCGTATGGATGGAAAATAATACGTGCAAAAGATCTACGTTCTTGTCCCGCTTTGGACCGGAACTGGGTTTGGCATGTGGGGCCCAATCAATTTCCTGGCCAGACCCTGGACAGGACTGACTGTGTGGCGCATTGGTTGTGTGGATGATATAACCTTCATCCTAGAGCACCTACATGGTTCCGCTCGCCCTGCTTAATAACAGCTTCGATCTTCACACATGTTCTTCTTTGGCACGTGTGCTTCACAGTACCTCATCAAGTGCACTCATGCGAGTACAGTTCACGTCAACAAAAACCTTGTAACATCGGGGAGAGTAATGGTTCGCCTGCGTTACACGTGAAAACATGCAACCCAAATTAAACCGGCAAAATCTTGGCCCCTACAATTAATGGCTTATATAATTACAAAAAACGTATAGAGACACTTCTCTGCTACAAAACTTTGCAGTAAATGGTTTGATTTTGGTTATGTCTGTGCAAATATACACATGTCGAGCATGCTAAACATATTTTAACCCTAAGCACCGAACTGGTAAGATTAAGATTAGATTTATCAAGAATGACCTAACTACTTAGTAACCAATTAACAAAGAGTTATACAATTTACAAAAAAAAGTTAGTTATTTGCATGAAAATTTTCCACCTTAAAAATAAGAAGTTTTTTATCACAATAGTGATAGCTTAATTGTGTTCCTTGACTAATTCAATGTTTATAAAGAAAATTAGAAAGTAAAATCTAAGTGACAATTTTATTAGTCTAAATGTACATGCATTATAATTGATAGATAAATTAAATAAACTAGTAAATTAGCAATTACTGCAATTCAAGTGGACGAGACAACCATGGACGCGATTGATAGTCTTCTAGACTTGAATGGTCATGAGACGGTCGTTGTTTGGTTAGGCTATAACTGAAGAAATCATTAAAGGTTTAGAGATTCAAAATTTTGACAATGGAGTCGTGAATGGTTAACTAAATTAAATTTAACTTAATGCAACGGTGCGTTTAAACAACATGGAGAAACTAAATAAAGCTATGTTAATCGATCCAAACTAATTGTAGCATGTGCTAGACATAAGTGGAGAGGTTAAATTAAGTTATATGATAACATAGGCATCTATAGCGAATGAAAGATTCATAGGAAGCGTTGAGTTGAAAAGATTTATTATATTTGAATTGGGGAATGATCAAGCTTTTTGCTCCTTGTTGGTTTCATAGAGTTGGATTAGACAATGGCATTGCAAATGCTCCATTGACTTTGTGGATTGATGTTTTGATTAGTTAGCGATCTTAGCTTTCATATGCTTTTATTTTGAGATAAGGTTAGCCAACCATTACAAAAAAGCGACCAACCAATTATTACTTATTCCTTGTGTGGTCATGTTTCTGTTTCCGAACGGTTTTCTCCTCTTAGTACACCATTTAGGAGTCTACAATTGTATATGACGAATTAAATTTGGCCACATGTTATTGGAAATTGGATACCACCGTGTTTGTATTATGCTAAGTTACACATGTTCTTTAAGCGCTTTGCATATATATGATCGATCTGTAATTCCTTGCCACGTGTTCAACACTACCTTTATAATTCTAATCATGCCTCTTGAGTTCTAGTCATGCATACTTCTCTTAATATCCTAATTTTCTTAAAGATTATATTTTAAATTCTCATAATCTCTCTTCTATGCACCATGAACAACTATATATTCTAATATTTAAACAAGTATGTCCACATCCTACCATAATAAATTGGGTGTAAACATTGAGAGTAATTGAGTAGTGGATATGGTAGGTTAGATGAACAGTAGCCAAAGATATGACTTAATTATCCAGGTCACCTACCCATAGCCACCCAGAACTTGTACGGTTTGATTGGAGTTATATTCTGCCACCTGCTGTATGATTTCTGAGTGCATGCATAGAGTACGCAATAATAAGCCATCACACTTCCAGTTATTTTCTTCTTATGAT
>JAJHSJ010000001.1:121923243-121993593 GCA_021015155.1 Magnolia officinalis
GGGCTACCGAGGAGCAGTGTGATGTATTAATTTTATCCACACCGTCCATCTCTTTTTTCATATAATTTTATGGACTGAACCAAAAATAATATAAATCCAAGGCTCAAGTTAAACACCATAGCAAGAAGCAGTGCTAAGAATAACCACCGTTGTAACCTTCGTAGGGCCTACTGTGTCATTTAGTTCCATCCAGCCCCTTATATGGTCATATACACTGGATGAGTGAAAAACAAATATCATCTTGATCCAAAACTTCTGTGGTCCTTAATAATTTTTTGACGGTAGGAATTTAATCCCCACCTTATGGCCCATTTGATATTTTGAATCTTCTTTATTTGTGAGATAATATTAAAATAATGTGAAAAAATGAATGAACAGTGTGGATTAAATTTCATACATCACAGTGGCCCTCAGAGCGTCGCCTGTCTCGAGCTCCAAACAGGGGGTAGTACCTAATCCGCTCTACCGTCGGACGCACATTGACGCATTAGTTTGGCATCCCCGCTGTTATCCGTTTTGCCATATCATTTTAGAGCATGTGCCCAGAAAAGAAAGCAGTTCCATATCATTGGATATGGTGGTGATTGGTCATTAATGGACCACAAAAGTTTGGATCAAGCTGGTTATTTTTTTTCTCTTCATTCAACTTAAGTAACATTACCAATGGGTTGGATGACAAATAAACATTATAGAAAGATTACGGTGGGGGCCTAGGAAGTTTTTATAGTGGGACGTTAGATCACTACTATTTCCTATATTATAGACCACCTGATAATTAGATTTTCTCATTTTTGAGCTCATGCACTGAAATGATCTGAAAAAAACGGATGGATAGAGTCAATATAGAATATGTTGATCAAGGTGGGGCCCACGGTAAGGGGGGCACCATCTGGATGAGGCTGGGCCGGACCCATTGTGTCTATCATTGCCTTACACGTATCAGTTGCTGATGTATTCACCATTATCCTAACATTGCTATTGTCACTGTGCACTTGATATTTTACTTCTCCTACATTGTAACTTACAAGAGAGATCCGATGTTAAAGGCAACATCAAGTTGTGTGAAGCATTCAATCCCCATAAATGTGTGGCACACATAGATACAATCAGACCGTGATTTCTGGACCCTATGGCCAAAGCATGACTAAAAATAAAAAAAAGCTGGATATTCAATTAGCCCACTACTGAATGACTTGTGAATATAATTATTTTATAGATGTAGAAAGTCCAAACAAGGTGACCAAATCGTCGGTAGCTTGAGTAAATGGCTCGTAATGGGTGCACCACATGGTCCTATCTTCAGTACCTGATTCACTACTATTTAAGGCGGTGTGGTGTGTGGTGTGTGTGTGTGTGGTGTGTGTGTGTGTGTGTGTATGGTCTTTTTGTGTTTTAAGGAAACATGAGCTTAACCCAACCAATTATGAAAACCTATTAAAAGCTAACATTAAAAAGAATTTATATTGCATTTATTTATTTCTTACATATTATGTAAGAAGCTTTTGGGAGATTTTTGCCTTTCGATTTTCAAGTAGAAAACTTTGAATATTTAAAAGACATGAAAAATATTTTACAATTTAAGTAGAGATACAATACTTTGGGAAATGAAAAATACTGCCATTGTCCGACATACCGTTCTCTCTAGCCCACAGATTGTCTACAAAACAGGCTATCTCCCGCATTGATTTCTGTGAAAGCCTTTTACACCAGGGTTTTTGCGCAGGTGACCTAGGTGGAGCCTATAACGATGTTGTGAGAAATCTAATCCATCTATCTATTTTGCAAGCTAATTTAAAGATAATTGACTAAAATTGAGCTAGATCTAAGACTCAAGTGAGCTACATGAGAGTAAAACTTTAAAAAAAAATAGTGCCTACCACTGAAATCTTCTTGAGCTCCACCTAAAAGGTTATATGACATACAAACTGTTTATAATGTCATTTACAATGGAACGATTTTAAAAAGCTAAAATGTTAGCTTGATAAATTTTAAAAATAAATAAATAAAACTTTTATGGCCATATGAATATTTCAACAATCGTGTTCATCCCCAATATTTCACGCATGCCCCATTTTAGATCCCCAACGCACTAATTACTGCAAAGGATTTGGCAGCAAATCCACTTGCGTCTATCTCTCTAGCACATAGCTTACCTACCATTTTCCCCCTTTCGTCCTATTTTTCTATTCTCCATATGAATGTTGTTATATTTTATAATACAAGTGTTGTGCAAAGCAGTACACTGTAAATGATGAATGTTGTTATTATTTTATAATACAGGCGTTGTGCAAAGCAATACACTAATGAATGCTGTTATTATTTTATAATAGATCCTCTTGTATAAAGTGCTATTTGTATGCATGCTACTGAATAAATCAAAGCGCAAATCTCTAGATTGCACATATAAATTTGCATTACAACTTATTTTATAGTATAAAGTCATAATTTCAGGCCACTAGAAATATTGACCAGGATTTCAAACTACCATAGTCTGAAACGTGAGATTCGGAATTGAAAACATAAAGCTGCTTGTAATTATGGAAACATGTTTATGAACCATTGCCAACATTAAATTGGCAAAAATTAGCAAAAGTCACCCCCATTACCTGCTAAAACGATGGGACGGGTGAGATTTTTAGTATATGGCCCTTCTACGCAATGGGCCCACAGATCAATCATCCGGATCTCATAAGCAATTTACTTCAACATGTAATGAATGACGGTTCGGTCATTTGAACCTCATTGGATCCTTTGGCATTTTAGTGAGAAAATTAAATTGCTCATTTTCTTTAGCATTCACGTGACACTACAGGTAGAGGTGTGGTTTTGGGACACTGATTCGGAACTACTGCCGCTCACAGAACGGCTTGCGTGGTGTCGTGGTGTGTTGAGTTCTTTGGCCTCATCATGATATATGTGTTATGTTCACATTGTCTATCTATTTTGCAGTGTCATAATTTTGGATCAAGCTGATATTTGTATTTTTCTTTCTTTTTGTTTGTGTGACCTTATGACCAATAGGTTGGTATGAGCTTATAAACATGTTAGGGTGGCAAATAAACATGATTGTGGGCCCTAAGAAGGTTTCAACCGCGGTCATCATTGTCTCCACTGCTCTTCTATGGTTACTTAAGCTTTGGATTTGCACTATTTTTTTTTAGCTCATGCCCTAAAATTATCTCACAAATTAAATGAACGAACAATGTAATTATGACTATGTCATGGTAGAACACACCGAACTTGGTGACGTCAACACACCACCCGAGTCAACGCTCTACGCAATCCGCTTCCTCATCACTAGCTACGAACAGATATGGCCTTCGACGGGCCACTGTGTTGTATGGGTTTTATCGACACCGTTCATTTGCTTTACCATATCATTTTAAGGTACATGCCTTAAAATGAGGCATATCCAAAGCAGGCTCAAGAAGTCGACACCGACTAAGCAGCTCATCCAACCACCTCAATGAGGGGAAAAAACGAATATCAGCTTCATTCAAAACTCACGTGGCTCTTAAAAAATTTCCAACGATAGGTGTTTAATCCCCACAGTGTGGTTCACTTGAGCCTTACAACTTGCTATTTTTAACTTGTACCGTAAAACGATGGACGGTGTGATAAAGCCCATGCGTCACGGTAGCCCATTAGAACCCCTGTCCGTTGCTATCTACGGACTGGCGGTGGCTCAGTTGATATCATAGAAGGACCAGTGACATTGGACCCATCGGCTTTCCAAGAGGGACGCGAATTGCGTCCTACCCCGCCCGTCTCTAGCCACGAACGAACGGGCAGTTATGTGGGTGGGCCCACCGTGTTTATCCATGACTTCCATCTCTGTTGTTGGATCATTTTAAGGCATGAACACAAAAACGAGACAGATCCAACGTTCAAGTGTACTAAATCACAGATTACTCTTGCATTTAATGCAACTAAGCTTATTATTTGGTGTGGTCCACTTAAGCGTCGGATATTGCTCATTTTTGTGCACATACCTTGAAATGATAAGAGAGAAGGGATGGACGGCGTGAATAAACAGATACATAACAGTCAGCTAGCCCACAGGTCTACCCTTTCGGAGCTAGAAGTAGAGCTGGGCATCGGTGCGAGTCAGATCGAATTCGGTCCAACCCGATCAGATCCGAAATGGCAACCGCTTGACTCGAGCTCATTCCGATTCGGGGATCGAGTACGGGTCACCTGAATCGGACATATTCGAAATTTGAATGGGCTGATCCGAGTCCGATTCCGACCCGTTGATAAAACTGAATCGGATCTGCGAACCAAACCTTAATTATATTTTTGTATTCAACGGCTAAAATTATACCTCAAAATGAATGAACGGCTTAGATAAAACATATACATCAAGGTGGCCCCACATAACTATGAGAAAAGTAAAGCTGGACATTTACGTGCAGTGCACAACACTTGCTTCTTTTCAAGCACGTCCGCGGACGTGACGTTACGAGCTGTATGGTTAGTGGTTAACAAGCCATATGAGTCTGGGTATGTGTTATATTCAAACCGTCCATTCATTTGGCGAGCTCGTCTTAGGGCTTGAGACTAAAAATAAGACAGATCTAATACCATGTGGACCACACAAATTGTTTAATGGTGAAAATCATTATCTGCTTCTATTTGTGGTGTGATCCAGATGATCTTTGGATATTATTATTTTTTTGGAAAATGGTCTGTAATAGTCTCTAAAAAAATATGATCGGTGTAGATATAATAAATACATCACTGTGAGGCCCATTTAACTTTGATATCCTTTGAATCGTTCGTACCACTCGGAGCTCGAGGAGCGTCCATGCTCGTCTTGACGAGACAACCTACTGGCTACAGCTAAGCTGTTTTGTGTATGGTATATCACTAGACTAACATGTTATTGTACACATAAATTTTATTGGGCCCAACCTTGAATGCACGTTATTTATCCACGCCGTCCATTCGTTTTTGCATATCATTTTAGTGGTTGAACCCAAAATTGATGCATATCCAAAGCTCAAGCGAACCATATCACGGGAAAAAATAGAAAAATCAATAAGAACTACTCCGGATCGGGTAGGATCGGATCTGTTCGGGACCATTCGGGTCGGGTTTTCGGGTCAGGTCTGGTCGGATCAGGGCCAATTCGAACTCGTCCCAAAATATTTCGGATCTGGATGGGGCTACCCGATCAGCACCGAAACAGACCGTCGGTTCTGTTCTGGTCGGGTAGGATCGGGTCTGGTCGGGTCGGATCCACCGGATCGGGCCCATTTTGTCCAGCTCTAGCTAGAAGAGGCGGGAGGCAGAGGACGCAATTTGCGTCCTTCCAAGGGACACGAATTGCGTCCTACCCCGTCCGGATGGATTACCGTATTGTAAGTGTTTTATCCATGCCGTTAAACACTTTTTTTCAATAATTTTAATATATGAACTAAAAAATGAGGTAGGTCCAAGGCTTAAGTGGACCACACCCCTGCATTGATAATGACACCCACAATTGAAACATTTCTAAGGGCCAACGTGATGTTTTTTTTTTTTTTTTTTACCATGCAACCTATTCATAAGGTCATGTAGATGTTGATGAAGTGAATCAACAAATATCAGCTTGATCCAAAACTTCTCCAGCTCTCGAGAAGTTTTTAATGGTGGACGTTCAATCCCCACTTTGTGGTCCACTTAAACCTTAGACCTGCCTCATTTTTTGGTTAATATATTAAAATTATCGGAAAAAAGCGTTTAACGGCGTGGATAAAACACTTACAACACGGTGAGCCCCACAGAGCCCTGCCTGGACGGATTACCGTCCGAGCGGGGTAGGACGCAATCCATGTCCCCTTCCAAGAGGGCATGAGGGGATCATGATGATGGCTTACCTCTTCCGGTGGCCAAGCCTCCAGAAGAGAGCTCACAAAAGAACAGCCGGTTGCGTACGCATCGAGAATCTTACTCTAGAATGACCCCATGGGCATGGTAATTACCAAAGGTTTAAGCTACGTGGGCCCACCCGTGATGTGTACGTAGGACGCGGATTGCGTACTACCCCCGCCTGTCCCTAGCTCCGAACGGGCAGTTCTATGGGCAGGCCTATCGTGATGTATGTGTACATCCAAACCCTCTATCACTTTTCTCAAGATATTTTAAGGCATCAAAACAAAAATGAGGCAGATCCAACTATCAACTGGACCACACCACATATGACTTTTGCATTTAATGCAACTGACATTTAATGCTTTGCACATTTTAATGCAACCAAGCTTATTATTTGGTGTGGTCCAGTTGAACGTTGGATCTACCTCATTTTTGTGTTCATGCCTTCAAATAATTTGAGAAAAGGGATAGACGGCTTGGATGTACAGATACATCACGGTGGGCCAGCCCACAGAACTGACAGTACAGAGCTAGGGACGGCAGGGGCAGTACACAATCCGCGTCCGGGCCCACCGTGATATTTTTTTATAAAACTACTCCATCCTTCCATGGCTCATTTCGGGACATGTAATAAGGAAATAGCTTTTTACCATTCAAACCTTCTCTAATCCACCTTAATGTTATACTCCATCCAAACTGTTTATAAGGTCATTTTCACTGGGATGAAGTGAAAAAAGGAAGGAAAAAAAAAAGCCTGGTATGAAACTTTTGTTGACTTAAAAATGTTTCAACGGCAGTAACTGAATCCCGACTATTTCCTCTTGTGCGTTTCACTTGAGTTTTGGCTCTCAGAAATGATCTCAGAAATCAGATGAACGGGGTAGATTTCTCCCCAACAACACGGTGAACCATTCATTGGTTGAGACATCGTAGGCACCGTACACCCCCAACATTCACGCTATCAAAAGCCCAGGCCGCACGCACCACAGAGAAAAGTGAACAATCATAGCCCAGACCGCACGCACCACAGAGAAATGTCCAGGCCTATTTATACACTTCCTGTGGCTCACCTAAAAATTTAGAACTTTTTTTAATTCCAAGGTAATGTACCCCTTAACTTTGGTGGTGATCGTTTCAACACTTGAGGTCTCTGTATCGATCCCTAGTGGGGGTGGCTAAGATGGAGTGTGTGTACTACACAACTGCATCACATTTCATATAAAAGCTTCAACGGTGGTTATCCCCTCTCCAACGTCCCCTGTTGTTTTTCTTTTCTTTTTTTTTTTTTTTTGAGTGGTCCACCTCAATTATGGGCCATGCTGGATTTTGGGATTTAGTCTTAACATTTGGAGACACATCTAATGAGTGGCTTCGATGGCACTCGCACATCTCAGTAGACCCCGCACATCTCAAACACTTGGCAATTACCAGTGACTGCTCGGTGTGCACGCCGTGGTGCAAACCTTATGGAACACGTGGGCGTCTTCCCTGACCTAAAATCAAGCTGTAAACTCATCAGATCGAACGTCTGGCTTTGGTCGTTCAATCATACTGCCATATTTATGCTATGGCCCACCCATCGAGTGGTCCATGATGCATATCTAGTGAAGCTGCCTGATGAACGGCTTAGATCTTGCAAGTATCCAATATTGGCATGTATCACGGGAGTAGGTGTATTGGTACGGACGTGGTTGCTAGCCGCCTTACCTAACACGCTACAGGATACATTTCTAATAAAACCAGAGGGAGAAATGCCAATTTCGAGGTGCACGTGAGAGGTTGGAAATCAGCCAATAAATAATAACACGCCTGGTATCTGGGAATCTGGCTGACATGATCAGTCAAGTGGCACCCAAAATTTGAATATTAGTCAATTAATCTTAACCGTAGGTCGCACTTGCATGTAACAACGAAACTGTGGCCTTACAGCCATGACAATCTGACATCCGCACTGTCCTTCCGTTTTTCTTGCTCACGTTAGTTTGTTCTTTTACGAACTATGCAGGTCTAAAACTCAGGTGGTCCACGTAATAAAAAACGCTCACATTCGAAAAATTATTGGGCCCACCGTGATTTTTATATGCCATCTGAGCTGTTCAACATGACTCCCTCATGTACAAAGGGATAACATAAATATCGGCCTGATCTTCTGCTGTCCTCAAATATTCAATCCCCATTATTTTTTTGAATGGTGTGGCCTACTTGGATTTTGGATCTGCCTTACATTCTTAATATGACCTCTGAGAAGCTGATGGATGGAGTTCGTGCGACACGGAAATAGCATAAGTCCTAAAGAATGTTGTCTTACACAGGAGCTTCATGCAATAAGGATCCCTTTCCTTAACTGTGCATTTACTTTATCACTTGATAATTTTACTAACTTGATTTTCGGGAACATGGATCCTGTTCAGTGGATGGCTCGATGTTTATCTTAAATCTTCCACATGTTAGCTTTCAAATCTACCATGGAAAAGAAAGTCAGTTAATGGTCAATATTAGAACATGTTTGGTTTTTTGTTTAGTTTTTTAATTTCTTATAAAACGCAAAGTAAATGAGTTATTGTTTTCATTTTCAAGCATTGGAATTATGGCTTGTAAATTGAGGGTCAATGTACAAGTTGATTGTATCCTACCGTTGCCTAGATGATAATCCACATGATGTATGAGTTTTATATTGTCCATCCAATTTTTCGGATCATTTTAGGATATGAACTAAAAAATGGGACAAATTCAAAGCACAAAACTCCCACTGTTAATAACTTTTTATGAGTAGTAGAAGTTTTAGATTAATTTAATATTTGTGTTTTGCCTTCGTCTAGGTTTATATGACCTTATGAACAGGTTGGATTGCAAATAAACTTCAAGGTTAGGAAGGTTTCAACCGTTATTTTCATTATCATCGTTGCTTCATATGGTGTGGTACACTTGGGCATTGGACCTGCCTAACTTTTAGACTCATAACCTAAAATGGTTTTAAAAGAATAGAGGGACCGTGTGGATAAAACCTATGCATCACGGTAGGCCATAGAAGCCATGCCTAGATGCATTAAGCATTTAATCGGTAAAGAAATGGCAGGACGCAATCCCCTTCCCAATTAGACTGTAAGTAACTTGCCATCAATTATTAAATATCTATTAACTACAATTTGAAAACGCGGAGGTAAGATGTTGACATATACATGGGCTGCTTTTTTTGCTTTTGCTTTTACACTGAAAAGAAGACCCACCATGATTATGGATGTGATTTGACTAGTGGCGCTGTAGATCCCATCAAGATGTGTGTCATTTATCCATACCTTTCATTCATTTTTACATATTATTTTAGGACCTGATCCCAAAAATAAGTTAGATCTAAATCTTAGGTAGACTACACCACAAAAAAAAAATACTGATTACATGTCCACTATTAAAAACCTCTTTAGGTCCACTATAATGTTTATTTGACATCCAAATTGTTGATTAAGCTATGCAGACCGGATGGATGAAGGAAAAAATATATATATCAACCTCATTCAAATGGTGAGAGTTCAATCAACACAATTTCCTGCAGTGTGTTCTACTTAACATATGGATTTACCTCATTTTTTGGCTCATACTATAAACTGATCCATAAAAAAATAAATGAACAGCATGGATCATGGTGGGGCTCATAGAGCACGTACCAAACACTAACCTCCTACCTAGTGGCATTATCACTATATAGCCATTCTACATCCCATGGTTACAGCCCAAAACTGTGTTGGCCCCACTATAATGTATGTGTTCAACTTTATAGCCTCATTATTTTAGGGCACCGGCTAAATGAGTGGGAGCCAAAAATCATATAGGTCTTAAAAAGCTTTTGATTGTAAACATACAATCCTCCTTTTGTTTGTGACGAGGTTTACTTGAGTACCAGATGTGACTCATTTTTTTGGTCATCCTCTAAAATAATCAGGCAAAATAAATAGTGGCATGAATATAATGAATACATCATGGTAAGGCCCACTTGCTATTGAATTTTGATTGGTACAGTCCACTTAAATTTTGTATCTACTTCAAATTTGGGACCAATGTCTAAAATAAGTTGGAAAAATAGATGAACTGTGTGGATATAAAATGCATCCCAATGGCCAGGGCTTCACGGGAAGTGGATTGGCTGGTGTACCACACACCAACGATGTGGCTGGTGTATTGTCGTCATCATGATCTGTGGGTCTCATCATGAGGTATTAGTTATATCCAAACTGTCCATCCACTTGGTGAGCTCTTCGTAAGGCTTGAGCGAAAAAATAAAACAGATACAAAATCAAATGAAACACATTGTAAAAGGAGTCGAGAATTGAATGCATGCCATTAATTGAAACCCTCTTGGAGGTCACAGAAATTTGGATCAATATAATATTTGTTTTTTTTTCTGTCTTTGTGATCTTATGAATAGATTGGATGGAAGCTAAACATTCTGTTGCACCCTACTAGTGTTTTAACAGTGAAAATCATTGTCACCATTACTATGTGGTGTAATCTAATTGAGCCTTGAAAATTACTTATCTTTGGAATAACTATCTAAAATGATCTTCCTAAATGTATAAACGGTATATGTATATGGGAAAAGGTATTATGCACTCGAGTTGATGGGACCGTCCCATGAGGTCGAGCTGTGTGGGCCCCACTGTGATGCGTTTCAAAACTCTATCCCATCAGTCAGATGCACCATTCCATCGTGGGCTTAGGTCTCAAAAATCAAGTCAATCGGTGACTTGTGTGGGCCACACCACATAAAGAAGTAGAGAGGAGCCGTGCACCATTAAAACAAAAAAAATCATTTTCTAGGCACACCAAGATGTGGTTTGCAAATCCAGCCCACCATTATGCGTGTCACACTTGGATGAGGGTTCAGACCAAGTTTCAGCAGCATTCAAAACTCAGGTGGGCCCTATCAAGTGCTTTTATATGTTTTTGGCATGTCTTCACATGCTTTTAGATGGTATGGCCTACCTGTGTTCCGTATACTGATGATTTTTGGGATATCCCATAATTTAAAGGGGACCCATCAAATGCACGGTGTTAATGGTCGACACACATCACGGTGGGGCCCACACAGCTTTATCTCACGGGAGCTTATCATGAGGTCGAGCGCATAGTACCCTTTCCATATATATATATATACATATAGAGAGAGAGGGGTAAAAATACCTGGATCGTGGACACATGCTTCTTTGAGATAAACCGTTGGATATTGTGAATGTCCAGTAATCTTATACTTAGATTACTAGATAAGAAAAATATTTGGTTCTTAGTACATCTAAAGTGGATTTCATAACTTGGCCGGTTTAATTTGAATTACTTGTATGCCACGTATGCAATTTCTTTATAATTTTTACTTGCCCGCGTATCATCTATCACACTCTCTCAGAGTATCAAAGTATTTCTCTCTCCGACGACTTCTTGGCACGAACTTCACACAGAGAAACCAGACTTGTCCTCACTTCTTCACTGCATAAATCCTGCCAAAAATCTGTATTTTTGCCATAGATTGTTCGTTTACAATATTTGTTAAACTGGTGGTGACTATTCTACGCACGTCACGCGTGGCCTCATTCGCAAATAATGAGTGCATTGAAAATCGAACTGATCAAATGATCTTAGCCATCTGATTTAGCCACGTAGTTTGGATAACCCACTACTTCAGTAATTAAGCCGATGCCTAAGATCTTTCGTAATCTAGATATGTGCAATAAGGGTGTCAATCATGCCGAAAAATGATTTTTTTTTTTAAAGACGATTGGTACTTTTATAGAGACTACGGATGGTTGAGAAACAAATTCTTTCAAAAATAAAAGGAGATCAAGAAATGCTATAAAGAATCGAGTCCAACTGGGATACGATCCCATAACCTTTGAGGATAAAATATAGAGCGTAAGGAGAACTCGTTATAACCATTAGCCTTCCTAATCTATTTATATAACATAACTTGAGGCACGAACCAATGCAACACGACATACATAATCTCCCTTGTGACCTTACACGAATTGGCACGAGGTATAGGAGCGAGTCGCAATGTAACAATGGCTAAATGAAATGGGTTAGGTAGCCGGGTTCGAAGTTAAGTTGTGCTGTGGGAAAGAGATATGAGAGAGACCTCTCTACATTATATAAGAGTTGTGAACGCATGCATTTAAGAGGACTAGTGTAACTGCTTATGCAGTAATTAAGCAAACCATGCATGAATTGTTGCATGTGACCAGCTCAATGGAAAAAAACGGTTGGCCACTGTCTAAATGGCTAGCATGCAACTACTCTCCCACATGTAAAACAGTAAAACAAAAATAGCAAAAAAATGGCTAGTTTCTCTCAAACAATCGGAAACGCTTTGTTGTATTTATGAATCTAGACTAAAACATCCTGCTACCCTTAAATATATAAACAAAGTTTAGCTAGTTCATTCGATTATCACAAACAATTCAATTCATACTCTCATCTAAATTAGCAAGCTCCAAGTGTTTTCTGATCAAGCCGGCAGGTTCAATACAAACCTAATACTACCAGTACCAAAAGGTTCATAAGAACTAGATGAGTGGAGTGGTCTAAGCTAGTAGAGCTAATTTTCTTTTTCTATTTCTCTTTTCATTTGGAAAATTTTCTTTTAACTTTCATTTGTCAGTAAAACTATTTATAGAATTTCACCGGTGGTTCTTTCGTGTTTGTTGAAGACCATACATAGGCTCATCATATATTGGAAGCTATTTGACTGCAATCTCAATTACTTGAGAAGGGGGTGAATAACACTTGGTGTGTTGGATTTCGGGCCCAGGTGGTACAGTATTGTATATTTTTTTAAAAATACACATTTCATAAGGTTTGAATCCAAACATTAACACATGGTCTGCTGGCGGCCGAGTACGTCGCCCGAACCATTTTGGGTCGTCCATGCATCTCATCAGTCATATGACAAAGCAAGCCGCAATGCAGTGCTTTCATTGCACTGCACCGCCATATCAGAGAGATGTAATCTTGCCCTCCACAAGCTCAGGATCCACAAGATCTATCTCAACTGCACTTTCTTTCAACATCATCACAAATCTATTCCCTCCTTCGGTCGCTAAATTCCAATCTCTTGCATCTCTCTGGCTTCAAAGATGAAAAAAATCTAAAAGATCAATTTTCTCATAACAATGCATTATCTTTCTCTTCTTCGTCCCTGCTTCCGATCTCGTAACAGCGCATCCAATGCTGATGCAACTGGTTTTCCCACTTTCCAAGCTTAGAGAATGACAGTCAAGGACGTTGACTGGCGTGTCCAAACTCCATACCTCATCCAACAAGATCGATTCGTAACCGTCCATTACCACACCTTGCATTAGATTGTAGCAATCCAACAGCTTCTCCTACAAACCCAAGCAAAAATAAAAATATAAAAATTGGAGAAATTTAGATAAAAGCTGCGATTTTTTTTTCCTGGGTTTCGTCTTACTTTATTTATATATACACAGGAAGAAATCGCCTTTCGAAAACAAGGAAATTGCAGGGGGAAAGCTTGTGGGAAGCAGGGAGTAGTGCTGAAGCGGCGATTACAGACGGTTTATACTCTAAGATCTTGACTTCTGCAATCACAACCGAAGATTAGAGAAATCCAATTCGATTTTATTCAAGGAAAAGCTAAGAAAGAGGAAAAGATCCGGCTTTTCTACCGTTCTGAGCTTTGAAAACGATCTCTGTAGCCCGAGCTTTTAGAGCATGCTTCAATGGAGGGTCGTTTCGTTTGAAAAATGAGAAGAAGAATAGGAGGAATGCGAAAGGCGTCACCGATCGCATCCGCCATTTCAACTCGCCGAGAATCAGAAGCTCCATGCGTTGAATCGTCTGCGTATTGAAGATGATTCCCTCCTCGTTTTGTTGCATTGAATCAAATCAAAATCGATTTTCAATGGGTTTTTTCTTTTTAATCATTTTTTAAAACTTGAAAACTAGTTAAAGAAAAGGTGGATTTTTTCATCTTTGAAGCCAGAGAGATACAAGAGATTGAAAGGATGACTGTGATGATGTTTGTGTTCTTGAGCGCAGCACGACCAAGACTCTACTCCCAAACATTGAGTGTAGAAATCCAAAATGTTGACGTATACAAGTGTACTCTTACCCAAACAATGTGAGTGGTAATCACAATTCCCACGCTAACTTGCTACAGTGTCGCGAATACCGTGACGGGACAGTTTTACATTGCACTACAAGACTATACGCGAATCCAAACATGCCATTAGGGCGTGTTTGGATGCCGGGCTCATAATGTAAAGTATTGTATATTTTAATAAAATATACAATTTAATGCTAGTCTATCCAAACGTTGCCATGTGGTACGCTGGTGGGCCAAGTACTTCGCCAGCGCACTTTCTCGAAACCACACGCCTTTACAATGCAAGCGTAAGTGTAGTTCTTTAATTGCACTGCACCGCCATAGCTCTGCCGTTGAAAACCCACCATTCCTAAATCTCCATCGAACTTCTTCAAATCTCGGCCGAAAAATCACCCAAAAGCCTCTCATTTCCCGGCAAAAGAACCTCGCCGGAAAAACCCATCATGCCATTTCAAGCCCAATCTCAGAAGACGAGAAAAACCCTAGCATTTGAGCTTCTGTACTCCAAAATCCAGACACAAATTGGAAGTTGTTGCAACAAGTAGAAAAAGAAGCCGACTCCACCTCTGCATCTCCATTTCCTGGCGAGACCTCCCGTGTCGGAATTTGACCCACAGCTTGAAGATAACTTGAGCAGAGCTCCTTCCCCACCTACACCTCCAATTGAAGAGGAGACGGTAAAGGAAATGCTTCCGGAGACATCAAAACCCTTCATTCTGAAGATCGAAGAAGAAGATGAGAAGATCGAGAAAAAAGTTCCGATCGTGATCAATGGCTGCCATGAAATCTCCGAAATCTACGATCTCTGTAGCTTGAGCGAGAGTGTTTCCACAACAACGATGACTTAGAAGAAAGGCGAGGATGGAGACGACGGAGAGGTCGAAATGCTGCGGGTAGAGAACAGATCTTCGGCCAAGTTCCAATGGAGAGGTCAAAATGCGGCGGTTTTCTGGCTGATGAACACTCCATTCCCAAACACTGATTTTAGAAACGGTGGTTTCCTCTGATTACAAATGCACTCTTATCCAAACATCATAAGTGGTTTGCAATTTGCAGACGCATTACCACTGTAGGACCACTAATACCTTGATAAGACAATTTTACTTTCCTGTACAATACTGTACTCGAATCCAAACACGCCCTTAAGGAAAACGTTATTAAATGTGCTTCAGCCGGTAAATAATCTTTATATTTTAGGTTTTCAATTACATTATATTTTACTAACATATAATTTAAGATGAACAAATCTCAACAATTGTTGCTCTACATTTATGGGTAGTACACTTTGTGTAGGGATTATGTGAAGCAGGTGTAACCACTCACTAGGTGAGGCCCTGACCATTGGCCACCTTCATGTATGTGTTGTATATCGCGCTGTCCATCCTTTTTTTTATTTTTAAAGCTCATTTTAGGCATCGTCCCAAAAACTAAGGCAGATCCAAATATCAACTGGACCACACATCAGGGATCGAATCCCCACCATTAAAATTTTCCTGGTGCCATAAAAGTTTTGGATCAGCCTTATCAACTGGCTAGATAGTAAATAAACATTACAGTGGACCTAAGGAAGTTTTTAATAATGACCGTTCAATTGCTACTGCTGTCCTGTGCTGTGGTGTGGCCCACCTGAGATTTTGATCTTCCTTATTTTTAGGATCACGTATTAAAACCAGCTGGAAAAACATATGGACGGCGCGGATATACAACACATACGTCGACGTGGCCCCAAGGTGAGGGCACACCCACTAAGCTATTACACCTGCCAATCTTCACTCCCGTATTCCAATTTAATATAATCTTATTGTTCTAGAACTTCATCAAAGAATCCGGTTTTGTTTAATGGACGGATTTAGTGCACCGAGGAATTTCACGAAATGATAATCAACGGTCCTCTTCACCGTAAATGGGGCCCATTTTCGTGATACCAACCGTTCATCTAACTGTTACATCACTTGTACAGATCACGGGTACTGCCTATTCACAAAATGGGACTTCTTCCTTTCGTGTAATGTGAACCATGCAATTTTTAAGATTTAGCCGATCTTGTATTTTTGAATCAACTAGTAGCTGAATCAATGAGCTATTTTACCCTTGGCACACCCAAGATTAACGGTTCTAATGCATCAAGAGAGGCCCAATGGAGTATAATTTTGGGTGGTCCTTCGTTCTATATATTTTTACCGTATTAAAGCTTCGACGGTTGAAAATGATGCTATGCAATTGGGAAAATCAAAAAACAAAAACAAAGCGAATGTTTATATCCAGTAGGTTGGACCGTGAGGCATGGTCCCTTGGGAAAAACTTGCAACCTGTTAAGTAAATGTGAAATCCAACCCATCCAATAGGTTGGAACCACCATGATAATTATAAATCCATGAAAAAGAAGCATATCTACATATCCCACACCATATGAAAACAATTTTTAAACATTGATAAATATAAAAATATATGTGTCGTTAATTCGATGAGTAAAAATGGCAAGATCTTTCACAAAGTGATTATCGTATGGGGCCAACGTATTTGACAAGTTCGATATGTCATACACATGAATGGTTGGAAGTTATCCACTGCGTGGACCGCAACTTATTGCCCGAGCCGTTGGACTGGATGCCCCAATAAAAGGCTCGGAAATCTAAATGGAATCTAATACAATCTGCCGACCGTCTTCAAGTTGAAGATTCCACAAGTTCATGTCTCCATCAGTATCCTACTCGCGGGCCACTTCAGAGATGGATGCATAAGTGGCAGATGTCTTGGTTAATCGGAACCGTTTGATCTTATGGGGCATCATGTATACAAGTAATAGCCCAAAAATACTGGTTATTGAACTCGTAGATATCATCCAGCGAATGTGGACCATTGTCCATCATTTCAACTACGGCGATGTGTGCCATAGTTAAATTGCTGAACATTAGCCCCTAACATGGTGGCCCACCATATCAACTGTTTCGATTCATCCCAGGGAAAACAAAACAAGCACAATCAGCGATTGAATACTATTACCAAAGTAACACTTTTGTCGCCGTAGAAGCCTCAATAATGCAAACGGACGGATTTAAAAAACGCAAAGAAAGAAAAGTGGAATCAAGAACATGACAGAACCACGTGGTGAGATGTCGTCCACACGATTCACCAAACCCGCTGCCTTATGTTCACTTTGGAGGAAATGGATTGTGTGGTGTGACACGTACCATCGACCTCCGTGCTGTACCGACGTCGCCAAGTTGAGCCCCACATATTATGGAAGCGTATTGCGTCCTACCCCCGACGGTAATCCGTACGGTCAGGGCTATGTGGGCCACAGTGTTAAGTGTTTTATCCACGTTGTTCATCATCTCTTTTCTCTGATCAGTTTAATATATGATCCTTACATCAGTTTAAGGTATGATCCCAAAAATAAAGCAGGTTCACAACTCGAATGGACCATAAAGTGAGGATTGAACGTCAACTGTTAAAAAGATTTTCAGAGCTGGATAAGTTTCGTATCAAGCTTGTATTTGTGTTTTCATTTCATCTACGTCTACGTGAACTTATTAATAGGTTGGATGGTAAAAAAAAAATATCACAATGGCCCGTTGAAAGGTTTCAAACGGTGGGTGTCATTATCACTGCATCTTCCTTTGATGTGGTCACTGGAGTTGGACCTGTCTCTATTTTAGAATCAAAACTTAAAATGTTCTGATGAAAGTGATAAACGGCATAGATGAAACACTTACATCATGGTGGCCCCACATAGTAATCTGTACTGGCGGGTAGGATGCAATCCACATCCCCATGTTATATCCACACCTTTCATCCATTTTTACTATATCATTTTTAGATTACAGGCTTAAAAATGAGTCATGTACAAAACTCAAGTGGTCTACCATCGAAAGATTTTTAACTGGTATAGAAGTTTGTCTCCACTTCTTTACGTAATGTGGTCCACCTGAGAGTTGGATCTAGCCCACTTTTTAGCTCATTATCTAAGATGATCTCGCCAAAATGGATGACAGTATAGATATAATATATTAGGAAGCAAATTTGCTGGTGTACTACACACCAGCTATACAGCTGGTGTAGGTACGTGACCTGCCCAAGACGAGCGCTGCCGCTCCTCAAGAATCGAGCAGTGCGAACGGTTCAAAGTTACGTGGCCAACAATGATATATTTATCATATCTACATTGTTCATTCATTTTTAAAGATCATTTCAGATTATTGTGCAAAAATGAATCATATCCAAAGATGAATTGGACCACACCACAAATAACCGCTTAGATAATAATTTTAATCCTTAAAATTTTTATAGGGCTAACTATAACATTTATTTTCCATCCAATCTGTTCACAAGGTCACAAAGACCTAGATGAAATAGATGAAGAGGAAACCAAATTTCATATTGATCCAAAACTACCGTGGCACCAAAAGAGTTTCAATGGTAGACATTCAATCCCACATTGATTTTTGTAGTATGGTCCACTTGATAGTTAGATATGTCTCATTTTTCATCTCAAGCCTTACAACTAGCTCACCAAATAGATGTACGGTTTAGATATAACACATACCTCATGATGAGACTCACGGAACTTGCTGATGCCAATACACCAGCTATAAGTACACAAGCCAATCCGCTTTCAATATATCGCCCGCGGAAAGGACGCCGATTGCGTACTACCACGCAGCCCACTTTCCGATTAGCGCAGAAGTTAGTGACGTTAACCCACCACCGAAGTTAGAGGTATTCACACCACGCAGCCCAATTTCCGCTTGGAGCACAAAAATGATGACGATCCTGAAATTAGGTAGGCTACAGCTTAGGAAATTATTGCGAAAGTAATGTCTAATATTAGTTGTGCATGGGGTCCCACCATGGTGTAGGGTGTGCATATGTATTCTAATCCGTTCCTATAATGGAAACGGACTGGCTACTCCCCCTGCCACCAGCTCCGTGGTTGGTGGTAGCTGCTCTGTGGCCCCCACCATAATGTATGTTTTTTATTCATTCATTCATCCATTTTTAAAGAACATATTATGGCTTGATCCCAAAAAAGAGAGGAATATAAATATCAGGGGGACCACACCACATGCCTAGCGGTGGGATATCCACCATTAAAATCCTCCTAAGGCCCATTATATTGTTTATTTGACATCCAATCTACTGGTTAGGTCATACGGTCTTATAAGAAGAGAAAAAACAAAGATCAACTTGTTTCAAAACTTTTATAGCTCCCAAAATATTTGTAACGATCGACCCTCATTGAACATTGTTTATGTGTAACGTGGTGCATTTGAGATTTGGATATACTTCATTTTTTTGACTCATATAGTAAAATGATACGTAAAAATAGATGGATGGAACACAATACATCATGGTGGGGTGACATAGCACCGAACATCAGCCATGTGTCAGGGGAGTAGCGAATCCGTTTCCTCGCATGATGGGCCTAGTAAGATGAATGGACGCCCTAATATCCGGCCACTCCATGTGAATTGACCATTGCAAAAAAACGGGCGGGACACGCAAGAGCGAACAACTGAGAGGGGATGCCCACGCAATTAGAACTTTACAAATCATGTGGGGAGGCCACTGTGGTGTGTAAGTGTCATCTAATCCATTCATCATATGTGGCCCAACAGAATGAGGAGACATCCCAAAAATCAAGCAATTTCAAAACTAAGTGATGCCACAACATGGCTTTTCAGATTCCAATCACTGGGAACCGCCACATCAGCGGTGAATGATTTCCAAAGGACGTAGTGGATTTCTACACATATGGCCCCACGAGTCGATACTCTGCAGATTATTTCACATACACGAGTGATGGAGCGATATGGTCCATGCCCAAGCAATTAACGGTTCAAAACAACGTGCGCATGGATCGACATCGAACCAGCCGAGAGTACGCGATCCAGACAGATGACCGCTGTGTGTCCATGACGCTTTAATTGTCTCCCCCAATGGCGTTTTGGCCAACAACGACCCTAAGCCGAGGATATTCATACTAATACTCGGGCTTTGAGTTTCTACAACTGTTTTCACCTTCTAATAAATCCAAAGGTTCCGAACGTGTATGAACTCCCACCAATCACCCAAACCAGAGAATCCTGACCATTGAGTCTCTTATCAACATCTTTTTCTTTACTCTGGCTGAGAAGGGTCTGGAGGAGCCAATGAGTCCAGTGAAGTGTGAACTGACAGTGGGTGTACTAACAAGCTAACGACAAAAAAAAAAAGAAAAAGAGTCCAGATGACTGACACAGGCCTCACTTCCTCCTAGAACTTAAAACTGGACGATTGGACACTGCTCTGTGGGCCCATGAATCAATTTGCGTTTTATCTACGCTACCCATCTATTTTCTGATCATTTTAGGATTTGAGCAAAAATAAATAAATAAATAAATTTAAATCTAAAGTGGACCGCACTCTAAGAAAATAATGTTGATTGAACGCCCACGGTTGAAAACTTCCTATAGCCTAATGTATGTCATCCAACCTTTTTATTATTAGGTCATACAGTCTTAAGGGCCCATTTGGATGCCTGTAAGTTGGGTAAGTGGGAAGTGACTTACAAGGAAGTCACTTACAGGTGGTATTTGGGGGAGAAAAATCACTTGTAAGTAACTTACAACCTGCAAGTCACTTAAAGGCAAATCTATCAAAAAACTACAGGGGGATGGGGGGTGGGAAGTCACTTTCCTGTAAGTCACTTACGGGCTCAACGGTCAAATTTTTAAAAAGAGGGGAAGAGAGAGAAACGCACCAACCCACTAACCACTATTATAGCCATGAAGCTCCAGCCAATGAAGAAGAAGCACCAGCCATTGAAAACGGTAATCTCTCTCCTTCTCTGCAATCTCTCTCCCTCCCTCTCTGCAATCTCTCTCCGTCTCTGCAATCTCTCGCTGCAGTTACCGCCTTCTGTCTCTTCTCCTCCTAAAACGGTAAAATGGTAGGGTTTCATCTACCCTTTTTTTCTCCTTTGAAAACGGAAGGGATCGAGTGCCGAGTAATCCGTAAAATTTGTGGGATCCACCATGATATATGTATTTGATCCACACTGTCCATCCATTTTAATACTTATTTTTAAGTCATGATCCTAAAAAATTAGCTATATCCAAAGATCAAGTGGACTACAACATAGGAAATAGTGTGAATTAAGTGTATACCGTTGAAAACTTTTGGGGGGCCACAGAAGTTATGGATCAAGATGATTTTTTTTTTCCCCTTCATCCAGGTGTTTGTGATCTTATGAACATGTTGGATGACAAATAAAGATCTCTATGGGCACTAGAAAGGCTTCAACGATTCAATCAGTATTTCCACTGTTTCTTGTGGTATGGTCCACTTGAGCTTTGGATATTCTTAAATTTATGGCTCAACGTCTACATCTAAATGAAAAAATGGATGGACGGATTGGATAAACCGTATACATTTACAGTGGGACCAACTGAATTTACTTAGTATTAAAAAAGTTTAGCAGCAACTCAGTACGCAGTCTGATTGCGTTACTGGTAACACAGTAGTGGGTGTTACCTCTGCCATGCGCCCACCTTGATGGTGTTATATATCCACTCCGCCCAACCGTTTCTCCATCAGGGGTTTTAGGCCCACCTTGCTTGTGTTGCCAGGTTTTTCACGGAGGAAGAAATGGTATGTTAAACAATTTCTCCATCAGGGATTTTAGGCCTACTTTGCTTGACATTTGTAGATGGTTTGGATTTTCTAGTTTGCATGGACTGTGGGGCATTTCCATTCATAGTAGAAGCCCATTGAGATTTGATTGTTGGATGTATGCTTACAGTGTAAGTTTTCATTGGCCAGCAACCACAGTTCCCTTATATGGACCAGTGGGCTGGGTCAGAAAACCATGAATTCATCATGTATCTGGTGCATAAATGCTATTTAAAGAAGAGTATGATTTTCAGGTGAAAAGTTTTAAATGTGATTTCTATAGTTAAAGAAGACGTTGGTAATGTAATTTAATTAGTATATTTTCTATTAATGTTTTTAAGTTTATTCTCAATGCTTAAATTGAGTTATTACTCTATATTATAGATATTTTGAATTCGTGGGCCCACTTTTATAGCCCACTTGATGATTGGTTTAGCTTAATAATTATCTCGAATATTCATCTTGATGGGCCTTAACAAAATAACATATTTGATCCCACGTTTTTTTTTTTTTTTAATGATTATAACATTTTAGAATGATTCCTCAATCTAAGCTCTGCCCGATGTAAATATTCAGTTTTCTACCTGTAAGTAACTTACAGGTCATCCAAACAGAAAAACTAACTTACTCGTAAGTGACTTACAACTTACATCTAAATAGGTTACTGGTAAGTAACTTTCACCTATAAGTAGCTTACAAGTAAATCACTTACAACTTAAAAGAACTTACAAGCATCCAAATAAGCCTTAAATGAATGAAAAATACAAATATTAACTTTATTGAAAACCTTTGTGACTTCAAAGTAATTTTTAATATTGAGGAGTAAATAAAACACATACAACATGGTACGGGCCCACGGAGCATTGTTAGCTATTGATTATTGACAGGCAGTGGTAGTAGGCAATCCCTGTCCTAAGTACTCAATTAGAGTGTGATGGATGACATTGACATGTTAATTGAAAAATGCATAAGTGGAACTTGATTAAGTCTAATTGTACTTTTTAAATTATATTTTTCAGATTAGACGTATAGGAGCAAAAACTTAAGAATTATGTAACTATCATATTGACATTTATTTGGAGGTTGAAAATGAAAAATATCTAATATCTCTATTTCAACAAACAAGTGTCTTAAAATCATAGGTTGAGCATGTTCAAAGAATCTAATTTCAGTTGTCGTTTTCAGAGCGGGTCCCATGATGCGGTAGGTTGAAATTGTGTCAGGATATTTCATGTGTACGTGGTGACTGAGGATCAATCTTCATACTCTGCCTAAGAAAGATTCCTCCCCTTCGATAATTGAGAATTGTCGTTTCCCATGACCTTTTGGAATCGCCTGCCTAAAGGTCGGAATCTTGCTGTGGAAATTTAAAAGCATTAGAGATTCTGGTATATACCGTCGGTCCCACGTGAAGAATACTTATGGAATTGCGAATTTGGTGTGGCCCGGCCTCGCCTAACACGACGCAGCCCTGACCGCGGGGCCACCTTCACGTGTATATAATTAAGGCTGTACACAAGTAGAGTTAACTTGGTAACTTAGTCAACTAGTCTCGTAAAAGTCCGATTCAATTTGATTTGGTTTGGAATTGAGTTTAATCTGATTTTTTTAGCTCAAAAAAATTGCCCGAGCTCAAACCCAACTCGAATCGAACTCAAATCGAACCCAACTCGAATCAAACTCGTATCGATTCAGTTCGGTGACTCAGTTAATTTGAAATTGTTGTTGCTCACCAAGCATTTGATGAAATGACTCAATGAAGTATGGTTGGTGGCACGGAAGGTATGTATATGAAACAAATATCATTTTTTTTCTTGATTTTTATGTTGTTTACAACGTGTTTGATGAAATATCTATAAATCCATTGCTATTGTTTTACATATAATACAATTTTGAAAGTGCAGTTCATGTGTTTGTGAAAATATTACATAGGTGAACTCGGCTCAATCTGGCTCGAACTTAGCTCAAACTGGCCCAAGTTGCTGACTGAACCGAGATGAGCTAGCCAATTAGGCTCGAGGACCGAGTCCGAGCTGATCTCAGCAAGTGGCCGAGCTGAGTCAAGCTATGCCAAGCTCGGCTCAAATCGTCTCGTGTACACCTCTCTCTCTCTCTCTCTATGTGTGTGTGTGGGGGGGGGGGGGGGGGGGGGGGGGGGGGGGGGGGGGGAAGGATCGGCTACTTAACCTGCCACTAGCCAATGGATAGTGGTTGGTGCTCTGTGAAGTCATCATGATGTATGAGTTTCATCCATGCCGTCTACACATTCTTCCATATCATTTTATGGTATGAGCCTTTAAAATTAGGTTGATCCAAATCTCAAGTGGACCACAAAGTGTTGATTGAACGCCTATGGTTAAAAACTTCCTTGGGGCACAAAAGTTTGAATCAAGCTATATATATTCCCTTCATCTAAGTTTCTATGTCATAATCAAGAGGTTAGATGTCAAATAATCATTGCAGTGAGCTCTGAGAGGTTTTTAGTGGTGGACATTCAATCACTAATGTTTAGGTTTACCTAATTTTTTAGATCTAAGCCCTAAAAGTATCTTTCAAAGAAATATGGAGTAAATAAAATACATACGTCATGTAGGGTCCACATAGCACCAACCACTGGCCACCCGGCAGCGTCACTGGCGTCCATATGTCCTTTCAGATCAAGCATATTCAAATTTCAGGTGCACCGCACACTACATGAAACAATGGTGGTTGACCGTCTAGGGCTTTCGTAGGGCACAAGTTTTGAATCGGGCCATGTTTGTTTTTTCTATCCTTCATCGGGGTTTGTGTTAACTGATAAAAAAGTTAGGATGGTGAATAAATATTACAGTGAGCCCTGGGAAGTTTTAATGGTGGGCCTTCAATCACGACCGTTTCCTGTAGTGTGGTCCATATGTCCTTAATATCTGCTTCAACTTTGGGATTATGCCCTAAAACGAGCTGGCAAAGGGATGAACCGCATGGATAATACTACACATACATCAAGGTGCACCCCACTGTTAAGGGGGACACCAGATTGGGTGAGGCTGGGGCCGCACCTAATCCGCTCCCCTGCAAATGGTGCTAGATTCCAGACCAACAACAATAATGGGAATCTTCACGGATGGATCTTAAATCAAAGATCATAGTATAGGAAAGATTCAACCGTCTAATTTCCACCGTTAAAAAGGTTGATTCGGTGAAGTTTGTGTGGCCTCTTCATCTACGTCCTCGTAACCTTATCAATAGGTTGGATGCCAAATAAACATTCGGGTGGAATCCACGGAATTTTTAATGGTGGCGATTCAATCATGATTGTTTCCCATGATGTGGTCTAGATTTGGGTCAACTTCATTGGGATAAGGCGCTAAAATGAGCTGTCAAAATGGTTGGACGGTGTGGATTTAAGGCGCATACATCAGTGTGAGCCCCACAGTCAAGGGACCCACTCACCTCGGTGTATCAGCCTATCTGGGATCCACCCAAGCCGTGCCCGATGGTCAGACTGAAAAGTCTTGTTTTAGGTAACGTGGGTGGCAATGTGAGAAAAAGCAGACGGCTAAAAGAAATCTAGTGGCCGTCCATTTGTTTTGCACGGTGGGCTCACCTGAGGAACGAAACAACCTCATTTAATGTTAGAAGAATCAATCAGTGTGGTCCACGTTGAAAAATATTGATTTTAAATATATTTTAATAATAAAAATAATATATATAATATATTATTTTGTTTGAAAAAATACTTTTTTGTGGGTTTTTTGGGAATAGTCCCACATGGAAAAGGGAAGAGAAAATCTGTGGTTTAAATGATAATAGTGGAGTATTATAATATTTACCTACCTAGTCTGTGGACTATGGACTTTGCGTGTTCCAGTGCGTATTTTAATAATGTTGCGCTCGGGCACGGGCTCGGGCTCAGTGCGAGGGCGTGGGGCGCTAGTGGCGCACTTTGCACTTCGCACTTCGCATCGTATTGCAGAGGGTTTCCAAATCATCTCAACTCATTCCAGCAAACCCATACGAATTGAGACAGCTAGCCCCTCTCAACTTATATACTCTAGTGCTTCCAGCAACATAGCAAGACTTGAACCTTTGCTTGAAGAACAGACCAGTGGTGTGGTCTAGGACGGTTCAACTGAACCAGTAGTTGAAGATTTGAACTGACCAGCGCAGTGGTCGAAACCATTTTTTCTCTTTCTTTTTCTTTCTTTTGAGATTTTTCTCTATATTGTAATACTGTCAGAAATTGTGTAATTGAGTTCCAATAGGTGGGCCTTCGTGTTTGCTGAACGCAGACCCACACCAGACTCGTCGTATCCTAGAAGCAATTTGCCTGTAACCTATCAGCTTGCTCAATTCATTTAAGTAGGGGCAAATAACGCTTTAAGGACAGCGTTTTCAGACGTGCTTCAGCCTGTCCTTATTTCTGATTATCGTGATTTTTTCGGTTTCCATATTATACAGAAACTATATTATTCTGTATAATTTCCAAACAATCTTAAAGCATTATTTAGATGGAAGCCGACAATATTTCATCCATCAAGCTGATGAATCAGGACTTGATACGTCTTGATCAGTTCGATGGAACAAATTTTACAAGATGACAAGAAAAGCTAAAATTTTTCCTGACAAGGCTAAAGATCTACTACATTTTATATCCTAATTTGTAAGTGCTACTTGAAGCAACTGACAACGACACACCTGAACAGGCGGCAGCCCGCACCAAACGAGCCGAAGATGAACTCTTCTGTCGAGGACACATTCTGAACGCTCTCTCCGACCAGACGTCATCAACAAAGGAAATTTGGGCCGCTCTAGAGTTCAAATACAAGGCTGAAGAAGAAGGTACCAACAAGTTTCTATCACCAGGTATTTTGACTTCAACATGGTAGATAACAAACTGCTGCTGTCCCAAATCTAAGAACTGCAGCTAATAGTAAACAAAATCAAAGCTATAAAGATTGATCTTCCGAATCATTCCAAGTCGGGGCTATAATCGTCAAATTGCCATCGATGTGAAAAAACTATAGAAAGAAGTTGCTGCATAAAACCGAGGACTACACACTGAAATAAATCCAGAAACACCTCAGAATTGAGGAAGAATCTCGTAACCGCGACAGAAAGAACGATAACGGGAATACGTCGTCCAAGGTACATGCAGTAGAGAACTCTAATAACAAACATCCCAAGAAGGACAATTCTCTGAAACCCAATAAAGTGAAATTCAAGAAAAACGCCTAAAAGAAGAACGGAAAGTTCAAAGGCCCATGCCATGTCTGTGGAAAAACCGGGTACTATGCTCGAGTATGCCGATATCGCAAATCTAAACAAGAGGCAAGTGCAGTAGAAGAAGGCGATATTGTGGCCATGATCACTAAGGTGAATACCATCCAAGGCAAAGTTCTAGGTTGGTGGTATGATACTGCCACTACAATACATGTGTGCTACGACAAATCAGCCTTCAAAACCTATGAGGAATTGACCGATGGTCAAGAAGTCCAAATGGGTAATGAAGTCCGATCGAAGGTCGTCGGCAAAGGAACTGTCGAACTGATATTCACCTCTGGGAAGAAAGTGATTCTGACTAATGTACTGCACGTCCCAGATATGAGGCGAAACTTAGTTTCTAGGGATCTACTGGGAAAACCAGGTATAAGGGTGGTGTACAAGTCAGGTAAACTATTCTGTCTAAGAATGAGAATTTTGTCAGAAATGGATATGCTTGTAACGGGATGATCAAGTTTTCTCTGAATGAAAGTAACACTTCTGCATATATGATTGAATCCGCTGAACTGTGGCATGATAGACTAGCCCATATAGGGTATAGTACCTTGAAGTTCATGACTAAGAATGGTTTAATCTAATACACAGATAATGAAACCGATAAATGTGAAGTGTGCATACGATCCAAAATAACGAAGAAACCTTTTCAAAGTGTTGAAAGATCGTCTCAAGTATTGGATCTTGTGCACAGTGATATCTGTGAGTTAAACGGCATTCTTACTCGTGGAGGTAAACGGTACTTCATAACCTTTATAGATGATTGCTCTAGATATGTGTATGTGTACCTATTAAAGAGTAAGGATGAAGCATTGAACATGTTTAAGATATATAAAGTAGAAGTAGAGAATCAACTAAATAAGAAGATAAAAATTCTCTGTAGCGATAGAGGAGGAGAATACTTCTCTAATGAATTCGATAGCTTCTGTGAAGAACATGGACTGATACATCAATGTACAGCGCCATTCACACATCAACAAAATGGAATAGCTGAAAGGAAGAATAGAACATTAGTAGAAATGATCAACTCAATGCTGATAAGAGCAAAGTTATCTCTAAGTCTATGGGGTGAGGCACTGCTTGCAGCATGCCATATTCTAAATAGAATACCATCTAAAAAGTATAAAATATTGCCATATGAAACATGGAGAGGCAGAAGAAAACCTAACCTAGGATATCTTAAAGTGTGGGGGCGTCTTGCATACTACAGAACCCCTGATTCAAAAAGAACTAAGTTATGACCAAGAGCTATTAAGTGCGTCTTCGTAGGGTATGCACAAAATAGTAAAGCTTATAGACTTCTAGACATAGAGTCTAATACAATAATAGAATCAAGAGACGTTGAGTTATTTGAAAACTCACTATCTTGGAGTCAAAGGATAATGAAATCCAAACTCCTGATAGAGAACCAGATAACACAACTCCACAGATAATGGAAGCTCCTATTGAACCTATAGGAGTCAAATGACAAGAATAGAGAAGAGTCTAGGAGATGACTACATAGACTCACAACGCATCATTTTCTATCTTGTAGAAGCAGATAGAGAAAATGTTATAAGACAAATACCTATAGTGATGACTATAGAAGATGATCCTAAATCATATAAAGAGGCTATATCCTCTAGAGACGCAGCTTTCTGGAAAAAAGCTATAAACGATGAAATGAAATTCATACTACCAAATCAAATATGGGAACTAGTTAACTTACCTTCAGGTTCTAGACTCATATGTTGCAAGTGGGTATTTAGGAAGAAATATCACACTGATGGGACTATTCAAACCTTTAAAGCTCGATTAGTAGCTAAGAGTTTTAGACAAAAAGAAGGGATATATTACTTTGACACATACTCTCTTGTAGCTAGGATAACATCCATTAGGATATTGTTTGCGCTAGCTTATATACATAATCTTCACATCCACCAAATGGATGTTAAGACCGCATTCCTGAATGGTGACCTCAATAAGGAGGTATACATGGAACAACCTGAAGGATTCGTTCTATCAGGAAATGAAAACAAAGTATGTGGATTAGTCAAATCATTGTATGGATTAAAACAAGCACCAAAACAATGACATGAGAAGTTTGATTCCAAAATACTATCTCATGGTTTTATGCATAATATAACTGACAAATGCATCTATTCTAAAGTAGATGAAACTTGTATTGTTATTATTTGTTTGTATGTTGATGACATGTTAATAATAAGTAATAGAGTGGAAGGTGTAACTGAAATAAAGAAGTTTCTATCTTCCGTATTTAAAATGAAGGATCTTGGACAAGTTGATACCATCTTAGGTATTAAAGTTAAAAAATATTGTGAGGGTTATGCTTTGTGTCAATCTCATTATATTGAGAAGATACTAAACAAGTTTAACCATCTAAATATAAAAGAAGCAAAGACCCCATTTGATCCAAGTATCAAGCTAAAAGAAAATACTGTAAGAACCATTGCATAATTAGAATATGCGAGTTCTATAGGGAGTCTTATGTATGCTATGCAATGCACTAGACCAGATATCGCATATGTTATGAGTAAACTTAGTAGGTTTACTAGTAACCCTAGTACTGAACACTGGAATGCAATCAGTAGAGTCCTTGGTTACTTAAAAACAACCAAAGACTTAAGACTATTTTATTCAGAATTTCCTGCCGTATTGGAAGGATATACCGATGCGAGTTGAATATCGAGTGCAGGGGACAACAAGTCTACTACAGGGTGGGTATGCACCCTAGGAGTTGCGGCTATATCTTGGGGATCCAAGAAACAGACTTGCATAACACACTCGACTATGGAGTCTGAATTCATAGCCCTGACTGCAACAATAAAAAGAGGATGAGTGGCTAAGGGATCTTCTATTAGAAATTTCTTTCTGTGTAAAGCCTATATCGGCTGTGTCACTACATTGTGATAGTGAAGCCACATTAGCTAGAGCATATAACGACACTTATAATGGTAAATCTAGACATATAAGTCTTCGACATGATCATATCAAACAATTGATTCGAGATGGAATCATTGTTATTTCCTATGTGAAATTAAGCAACAACCTGGCAGACCCTTTTACTAAACCTCTACCGAGAGAGGTAGTAAAGGCTACATCTAGAGGGATGGGGTTGAAACTCTTCAACTAAAGTTCTACCAGTGATGGTAACCCAACCTGAAGTTAGAAAATCTCTAAATTTGGGTTTAATGGGTAAAAACAAGTCATTGATATGTGGAAAGTTTTTCAGCACTAAATTATAAAACCTCATCCATAATAGATAAGTGTTGAACATTACGAAAGAGGGTTGAGTCTGAGAACTCTTAATGAAATTCAGTCTATAAGACAAGTGTCTTATAGTAATGGAGACACTGGAAGGATTTCACCGATATGAACGTAGAGATGGTGTCGTCTTTCATGAGAGTTAAGAGTTTTCTCTCGGGATCGTTCACGAATTAGGATAATCACATGGTCATTAAATGTGCTGAGCAAGATTGTGGGAACTCTAACAAACACATAGTGAATATGTGTGTGGTTTCTCCGACTTTGTTATCTAGAAATACCTGGTTCAACGCTATGACTACCAGTCATTTCGACAGAGTTTTGAGATACTTACACTAAGGAAAGATTAAAATCAAAAGATATCTTTCTTTATGCATATAAGCTGATTATTCTGGCGGAATTGTTTAACCGAGAAAAATATATTTTTAAAAATCAAGTGGGAGAGTGTTGAAAAATATTGATTTTAAAATTATTTTAATAATAAAAATAATATATTATTTTGTTTGATAAAACACCGTTTTGTGGGTTTTTTAGGAATAGTCCTGCATAGGAAAGGGAAGAGAAAATCTGTGGTTTAAATGATAATAGTGGAGTATTATAATATTTACCTACCTAGTCCGTGGACTATGGACCTTGCGTCTTCCAGTGTGTAGCACTGGAACACCTGCGCGCGCGCTCGGGCTAGGGCTCGGGCTCGGGCTCGGGCTCGGGCTCTGGCTCTGTCTCGGTCTCGGTCTCGGTTTTGGTCTCGGGCATAGGTTCGGTGTGAGGGTGTGGGCATGTGAGGGAGTGTGGCTGTAGAGGCGCTAGTGGCGCACTTTGGACGTGCGCATCGTGTCGCAGAGGGTCGCTCCCTTCGCGAACCAGAGCGTGACGTGTGCGAGTCGTGGTGCGACTAGTGGCTAAGGCAGATGGTTAGCTGGATGAAAAACTTAGATGACTGAATGAGAGCCCCTCTGATATATAGAGGCTGAAAATAGAGTTGTTGCACAAATGTGTAACAGTTATGGACTTAATTGCAGGGGTCATGTAGAAACTGTTGCATGACTAGCCCAACAACTAGAAAACGGCTAGCTACTGTCTCACAACAGTCAGCATGCAGCAGTTTAACGGCCCATGCACAACAGTAAAAAACGGCCATAAAACGGCTAGTTTTCCAACAGCTAGAAATTGCATAAATGGAATTTATGTACTTGGACCATAACTCCCAGCCACCATAGCCTATAAAAGGAGGTCCTGGATGGGTTTCCAAATTATCTCAACTCACTCCAGCAAACCCATACGAACTGAGACAGCTAGCCCTTCTCAACTTATATACTCTAGTGCTTCCAGCAATATAGCAAGGCTTAAACCTTAGCTTGAAGAACAGACCAGCGGTATGGTCTAGGACGGTTCAACTGAACTAGTAGCTGAAGATTTGAACTGACCAGCACAGTGGTCGAAACCATTTTTTCTTTTTCTTTTTCTTTCTTTTGGCATTTTTCTCTATATTGTAATACTGCCAGAAATTGTGTAATTGAGTTCCAATAGGTGGGCCTTCGTGTTTGCTGAACGCAGACCCACACCAGGCTCGTCGTATCCTAGAAGCAATTTGCCTGTAACCTATCAGCTTACTCAATTCACTTGAGTAGGGACAAATAATGCTTTAAGGACAGCGTTTTCAGACGTGTTTCAGCCTGTCCTTATTTCTGATTATCGTGATTTTTTCGATTTCCATATTAATAGAAACTATATTATTCTGTATAATTTCCAACAGTCCACCTGATGGGAAGTTGAGGTCTTGCACAGCGTGCCGTCTCGGTAGGGATGCTTGCACGTAAATCGTACAGTGTACGCTTATGGACTTAGCAAACCTATTATACTAGAGAAAGAATTAGGTCTTGATACTCATGCGCCATTTCTTGCAAGTGGGCCCATGATTAATTGATCTTTACCGTTTATCTGCTTCGTGCCATCACCCTGGTGCTGAAAGTTGGCTGACTGGGCCATGGCTAAGAGACCTTAATAGTTTATCTGTTGGATCACAGGGTTGCTAAAAAATGATATTCCAAGTCAGAAGATTATAACCCTTTTACGAGGTATTAGATGGAATTAGGTGGGATGGAATTGCATTTGGTCTGTGCCAATTCCACTCAATGTTCGGGAAGAATGGAAAAGCTTGAAATTAGATTAGATGGAATTGCATTGGGTCCTGTGCCAATTTCACTCAATGTTAGCAAGTTGTGTAGGTCCCACCATGATGTGTGGGCTATATCCACGCTGTCCACCCATTTTTCGAGATCATTTTAGAGCAAGGGTCAAAAAATTAGGTAGATCTGAAGTTCAAGTGGACCCCACCATAGAAAGTAGCGGGGATGGAATACCTGTTGTTGAAAATTATAAAACAGATGAATGGTTTGGATATAACACATATGTGTTATTCTTAATAGTTTCAAATGACCGTGGGTATATCCATTCAATGTACCACCGTATTACAGACGTAGCATGGAATTAAGCTTATCCCATGGTAATAGGGGACAATCCCTACCATATGTAATAATTACGTTTTTTTAATCCCATCTCACCTAATCCTTCCCAATACCATGCGCCAAACACCTCCTAAAAGTAGGGCTGTGGAATACGTGAGGAAGCACAACAGCTTAGTGGGCGAGGCCCTGATCGTGGGACCCACCTTGCAGCATGTGTTGTATACACACGCAGTCCATCCTTTTTGCCAGCTTATTTTAGGTCAGGTCTTAAAATCAAGGCAGATCCGAATCTGAGGTGCACTACACTGCTATTTAATGCTCATCGTTAAAATCTTATTAGGGTCCAAGTACTGTAATGTTACAAAATTTACAAAATATATTTTTTTGTAAAATATGAAAACCGAAAATCCAAATGATCTGAAATAAGGACAGGCTGAAGCACGTCTGGGATGTTGTCCTTAAAGCGTTATTTGTCCATACTCAAAAGAATTGAGTATGCGAAAGGTTACAGACAAACCGTTTTTAGGATACGACGAGCCTAATGTGGGTCTGTGTTTAGCAAACACGAAAGCCCACTAATGGAACTCTATTACACATAGTCTAACAGAAATACAATAAAAGAAAAATTCCAAAAAGAAAAGTGAAGAGAAGTTGTGATTTAGACCATTGCACTGGTCTGTTCTTCAGCTACTGGTTCAGTTGAACCGTTTTAGACCACACCGCTGGTCTGTTTTTCAAGCAATGGTTCAACCTTGCTATCTTGCTGAAGTTACTGGAGTATAAGAGAGAAGTGACTGTCTCAGTTTGTATGGGTCTGCTGGAGTGGGTTGAGAGATGATTTGGAAACCCACCCAGGCCCTGTTTATATAGACTGTGGTGACTGGGGGTTATGATCCAGGGAAATAAATCCCATTGACCGTTTTCTAGCTGTTGGAGAAAACTAGCTGTTTATGGTGGTTTTCTGACTGTTGTGCATGAGCCATAACCATTGTTGCATGCTGACTGTTGTGAGACAGTATCTAGCCGTTTTCTAGCTGTTGGGCTAGTCATACAACAGTTACAGCATGGTTTCTGCACTAATGACACAACTGTTACACTTTTGCTGCAACAACCATATTCAGCCTCTTTATATATACTGGAGGACCTCTCTCTCAGTCTTCTAGTCTCCCTTCCAACCAGCCACTCACCTTAGTCACCTAGTCGCACCGCGACTCGTACACGTCTCTCGTAAGGTCGCGAAGGACTGCAATACGATGTGGACGTGCGAAGTGCAAAGTGTGCCACTAGCGCCTCTACAGCCACACTACCTCATATGCCCACGCCCTCGCAACGACCCCGTGACCGAGACCGAGCGTGCGCAAGTCCCATGGACCATGGACTATGTGGGCAAATAATAAGGTTCTCTACCATATCCATTTAAACCATAAAAATTTTTCTTCCCTTTTCCATGTAGGACTATTATAAAAAACCCCCAAAAAGACTTTTTACTAAACTTTTATACATTTTATTTAAAATAAATTTTATAAAATCATTTATTTTATAACATGTAATGTTTGCCATCCAATCAATTGGGAAGGACAGGTAGACTTGGATGGAGGGAAAACACAAATAACAGCTTGATTCAAAACTTATGTAGCACCAATGAGTTTTTAATGGTGGGAAGTCAGTCCATACTATGTGGTACACCTGCTATTTGGATCTGCGTCATTTTAGAACTGCCCTAAAATGATATGGTAAAACGGATGGACGGCGTGAGTATAACATATACATTGAGGTGGGCCCCACAGTCCGGGCCTCGCCTACTTAGCTGTTAACCTGCCTCAGTTTACGTATCTGACCTGCCTCACCTAGCGTATCCATACATTGAATGCGTAGGATTTGGACGCGAAATGGCCCTGCCAAAGGCTTTCCTTGGAAGATCTTAAGGTGGCAAGTTGGGTGGAGCCCTCCGTGATGTTTGTGAGAAATTCACCCTGTTCATCCATTTTTTCAGATCATTTTCGCACATTTATCCAAAAATGAGGTAGATTTAAAATTCAAGTGGGCTACACTAGAGGAAACAATGTGGATTGAACTACCACTATTGAAACATCCGTATGGACAGAAGTTTTTTTTATCAGACTAAGTTTTTATTTTTATTTTTTTATTTTTGTTTTCAGTTTATTGCAGTGAGAATGACCTTATAAAGGATTTAGATGATATATAAATATCAAGGTGGACCCCAAAAAGGTTTCAATAGTGGGCATTTCTTTGCCCAAATCTGCCTCTATTCTGACATAATGTCTCAAAATAAGCTCAAAAAATAAATGGATTCGATAAGTTTATCACAAATGTCAGGGTGGACATTACCTAGCTTCCCTTTAGGAAATCAGATTTCGTACTGAGTTACTCATTACATGAGTAAACTCTACTGAGACCACTGTCAATGTATGTGCTTTATCTACATAGTGCATCCATTTTTCCAGCTCATTTTAGGAGTTTAACCCAAAATTAAAATTAAAGCATATACAAAGCTCAAGTGCACCATACCACATAATACAGTAGGAATAATGATTTCCACAGTTGAAATCTTGCTAAGCCTCACATTTATGTTTAATTTTCATCCAACATGTTTATAAGATCAAGCAAACATGGATATGAACTGAAAACATAAATATAAGCTTGATCCAAAACTACTGTGGCCCACAAGAATTTTTCAACAATAGATGATGTTCATTTGAACTTTGGGTATGCTTCATTAATGGGCTCATGCTGTAAAATTATTGATAAAATTGATGTGAGGAGTGGATAAAATATATAAATCATGTTCTACCCCACAAATTTTAATAAATATGCTATGCTAATCAGCACCCATTCACTTCATCCCATCGAAATCGTATCGCATATTGGGTACTCCTTACCGTCTTATGGTACTGATTAAACTTTGTTGGGCCCACTATGAATGCATGTGGTTTATCAACACCTTTCATCTGTTTTTCTAGATATTTTAGGGGTTAAACCAAAATTGAAGCATATCTTAACCTCGAGCGGACCATACTATAAGAAACGGTGGGAATATTGATTTCCATCATTGAAACCTTTCTATGGCCTACAGTAATGTTCATTTGTCATCCATTCTGTTCATAAGATCACACAAATATGGATAAATAAAAAACAGAAATATCAACTTGATCTAAAAAGACATTGATCAATTCATGATGTTTCCAGTGGTGTGGTGCACTTGAGATTCTTATATGCTTCATATAAATTTTTTTGGCTTAAGAGCTAAAATTATATGTTAACTTGAAAGTGGGCCTACAAAGTTTACTTAGTAGGCAACTCGATTCCCTCCGCACCGTACGCCGTAGTGGAATTTCACCACCTATGGGTATTTTCATTATTCCGAGTTTGTGTTAACTTATAAAAAGGTAGATCTCAAAATAAACATCATCGTGGGCCCCAAGAAGGTTCCAACGGTTGGCATCATTGTCCAAACTATTTACCATGGTGGGATCCTTTTGAGCTTTGGATTTAACTTTTTCTTTGTATCATGTCATGAAATGATCTCCCAAATGGATAAACGGTGTTGATACAAAATATACATCACAGTGAGACCTATAGAATCTGATGACGCCACTTCATGGGCAAAACTCGCTGCTAGCGGATTACGTGCTACCCCCGCCCGTCCCTATCTCCGAACGAGAAGTTCTATGGGTGGCCCCCCGATATGTATCTATACATTTACCCTTTATACCTTTTCTCAGATTATTTTAAGGCATAAGAACAAAAATAGGCAGATCCAACGATCAACTTAACCACACCATAGATGACTCTTGTATTTAGTGCAACTGACATTTAATGCCCTGCGCATTTTAATGCAACCAAGCCTATTACTTGGTGTGGTCTAGTTGAGTGTTGGATCTGCCTCATTTTTGTGTTCATGCCTTAAAATAATTTGAGAAAAGGGATAGACGGCTTACATATACAAATACATCACCGTGGGCCTGCCCATAAAAATGCCCGTTTGGAGTTAGGCACGGGCGGGGGTAGTACACAATCTGCGTCCCTCCGGCCAAAGTTGCGATCCGCGGATAGTTAATGCAAATTTAAATGTACTGTAACTTTAAAGTACAAGTACCCGGATTTCCAGCAAAAGCTTTCGCAAAAGGTTCCTACTCGAAACTTTGAAAAAATTAGCACTGTCGACGCGTCCGCACAACGCCCTTTTTTTTTTTCGCCGCCGGTAACTTATCCAGCGGAAGGCCATTTTTAGGGTACGGACGTTAAGTTTTTTATGAAAATCCCTTTGCTTTTAGAGCTGGAAAAAGTAGGGATATTTTCGTCTCTCTGGATTCTTCCGCACAAATAGTAGTCTACTTTGTTAATTAAAGTTTTTTTTGAGCAGTCCGTGAGGTCTATACTAAAAACGTACCCCTAAACTTAACTTAGGAAATTACTACCATTGAAACCTCCATTGGATCAGCATGACATCCATGCCGTTTATAACCTCATTTCTACTTAGATGAACTGATAACATAAATAATTTCTGTGGCCCATGAATATTTCAACTGTGGACGTTCAATCCTAGCATTTTCTAGACCACTTGGGTATTTGATTTGACTCACTTTTATTCTTATGTCCTAAAATGGTCACACAAAAATAATGGATAGATTGAATTTCTCAAGAACATGATGGTGGGTCCCAGTTAGGTTCCCATTGAAGTAACTTATGATGAAATGCTTTAGCAGGAAATCCACGACCAAATTACACAAACCTGATTTTTTTTCTTAAAATTCTACGACTCAGTTATTTATTTTTAATCATCCATTTGGTAACAATTAATAGGATGTATAAGATTGTTTAATTAGTGTAATTTTAGATGTATAATGCATCCACGGTGGGATCCACAATTTGGGCGGCCTAGATAGTTATGCATCGGTGACACATGAAAATAGAATAAGTCACCACCATTTTGAAAGAATAACATAAAACTGAGAGAGGAGTGTCTATTTTGATAAGGGATTTTGGGTTGTATTGGCGAACCCGGAAAGATGAAAATAACTTTGATTTTTCCAGCTACTTTACCCTAATAAGTAAGAGTATTTTTGTCAAAAAATTTATATTTGTACTTTAAAATTTAGTTTGGTGAGACAAGTTTTCAGACGGCAAAAAAAAAAAAAAAAAAAAAAAGGCACGACTCATCTATCATACTAATTTTTTCTTCTGAAGATAAGACCAGAATCTTTTTATAACATCAGTTATCGGCTGCCAACCAGAATCAATCTTCGTAGCCTTCTGTGTGACATCCACCCCGTTCATGAGAATCTTGCTAGCATGCTGTCTCCATGACATCCACCCCATCCATCACCTTCTCCCTTCCTTTATAGGTTATGGGACATCACGGTGGGCCTACACAACCCAACATAATCTATTTGGGTGGTGTAGGTAGGTATAAGCGGATTGCGTGGTGGGCCACAATATAATGTATGTGCTATATCAACACCATTTATTTATGATTATTTTAAGGTATGGGCTAAAAAATTAGACTAACGTAATGTTCAAGTGAATTACACTTATGGCGTGTTTGATTTTCAAGGGTGATGTAAATACCCATGAACTTGATAATTATTATCATTTCACCTGTTCAAAATTCCTTTGAAAAACACCTATTTTCGGCACTCTGACCAAAACTTTATTGGGGCTTCATGATGTTTATTTGTAATCCAACCTCTTCATATCTTCAAAAGGTAACACTGACCGGGAAGTGAAAGCTCAAAAAACTGTTTGATTCAAAACTTCGTACTCCTCGGGAAGTTCAATCGCACCTTCCGTGGTACTTAAATCTTAATACTTGAACTTGAAACGAACTCATAACGCTTGGCGCCACAGAATCCAACGTCACCTGGTTGGGTGGAGTCTTGAATCTTGCTCAATTTTGATCTAGTCTCCTAAAATTAGCTAAAAAAACGGGTGAACAGAGTGGATTCCTGACAAACATTACGGTGGTCCCACCTGCGTTCCCAGCGCAGGAACTTCCTGCGAAAGCCTTTCGCAGGAAATCCGCGTCCTATGGGGTAGGTAGTAAATTGGAAATGGATTGTGTAGCGTGCGACACACCACCGTCCTTGGTGGTGTTTTGATGTCACTAAGTCCTGTGAGCCCACTCTCACTAATATATTATATAACACCATTCATTTATCTTTCGAGATCATTTTAAAACGTGAGCCTAAAAAAGAAATAAATCATATACTTGAGTAGACTACACCATAGAAATCAGTGAGACAATGACATCCATAGTTGAAACCTTATTAAGCCAATTATGATTTTTATTTGCTGTTTAACGTGTTCATAAGGTCACACAGACCTAGATGGAGGGAAAACTAAAAAGTAGATGGACGGTGGGGATATAACACATAAATCATAATGGCCCATAGAACTAGGTGACGTCAACACACCACCGAGGTTCGTGTTGTGTATCACATGCACCAAGTAATCCGCTTAAGATCCTGTCATCGTAACCACACGTTCATCCTCTTCCGAGCTTTAAATTCACTACCATACCTCCTTCCGTCTCAGTGGGAGAAAGAGTGAAAGTGAGAGTATGGAAGCTACTTCATTCCCTCGACTTTGCTCCTTTCTTGTAGCTGGTTTAATCATATTGGTATTCACACGCTCTTTCATTAATTTCGACAAGTCCGACCTCCGAATCAAAGGAGCTTCTAATCTTTTCCTCAACAACCAAAAGCAAACGCTCAATTCCCATGACCATGAAGCCCAAATCCCTCACCACCCTCTTGACCCACTCACCATCAAAGAGATCAACACCGTCCGTTCCATCCTCTTATCATACAAACCCTTCTCCTCCTCCTTCCCATCCATCCATTCCTTAGTCCTCGAAGAGCCCGCCAAATCCGACGTCGTCAATTGGAAGAAAGGGGATAAACTCCTACCGAGACTCGCCTCCGTGATCGCCTTCTTGAAAGGCCGGTCTCATCAACTAACCGTAGATCTGGGGTCTGGTATGGTCACTCGCCATGAGATCAGCCACGCCTCTGGTTACCCCGTCTACACCAGCGAAGACATGGACGGCGCCCTGAAGACCCCATTCACCGAGATCGAGTTCAATCGGACCGTCCTTGCCCGAGGAATCGCGTTGTCCGATGTGACATGCATCCCCCTTCCGAGCGGTTGGTTCGGTCCCAAGGAGGATGGCCGCCGGCTCATCAAAGTCCAGTGCTTCTCTACTGAGGGCACTTGCAATTTCTACATGAGACCAATCGAAGGTCTGACCATAGTCGTCGATGTAGACCGGAAAAAGGTCGTCGAGATCGTCAACGTCGGCGACGGTATCCCAATACCCAAGGCCAAAAACACCGATTTCCGGCACTCGGACCAAAACAAACCACCTGAGATGCTCCCCATCAATCCAATTTCCATGGAGCAGCCCAAGGGTCCCAGCTTCCACATCGAGAACGATTACATGGTCAAGTGGGCTAATTGGGAGTTCCACCTCAAGCCCGACCCACGAGCCGGTGTCATCATATCCCAAGCCAAGGTTCAGGATTCCGAGACCGGCAAATATAGAAGTGTCATGTACAAAGGGTTTTCATCGGAGCTTTTCGTTCCATACATGGATCCGGCGGAAGGTTGGTATTTCAAAACCTACATGGACGCCGGTGAGTACGGGTTCGGATTGACGGCAATGCCGCTCGATCCGCTCAACGACTGCCCCAGCAATTCTCAGTACATGGACGCCGTCTTTGCTGCAGCAGATGGGAAGCCGTATGTCCGGAAGAACATGATCTGTATCTTCGAACGATATGCCGGAGACATCAGTTGGCGGCATGCTGAAAGTCTGATCACCGGAATTAAGGTAATTAATTAAAAGACACACCACCGACCTTACTGTGTGTTGACGTCACCAAGTTATGCGGGTCCTATCATTAGGTATATGTTATATCCAAACCGTACATCCATTTGGAGAGATCGTATTAAGGCTTTGGCCGAAAAATAAGACAGATCCAAAGATTAAGTGGACCACACTGTAAAAAGTAGTGGGGGATTGAACGTCAACCATTGAAACCCTTTTGAGGGTCATAAAAGTTTTTGATCAATATGATATATTTTTTTTTCTCTTCATCCAAGTCTTTGTGACCTTATGAACGGTTTGGGTGGAGAGTAAACGTTATGGTGGGCCCTACTATTTTCTTAACGGTGAAAATCATTTTCCCCAATTCTATCGACGGTGTGGTCCAGTTGAGCTTTGGATATTATTCATTTTTGGGATTTTTTACTAAAATGATCTCTAAAAATGGATGAACGGTGTGGATATAATATATACATCATTTTAAGGCCCATGTAACTTTGATATACTTTGAACGGTTCGTACAAATCGGAGCTCGAGGAGCGTTAGCGTTCGTTTTCGAACGACACGTACACACAGCAGCTAGATCGCCGGTGGCTGTTACACTAGCCAACCGCTTCCCAAGAGAGTTTATTCGTACACATGGATTCATGGTATCTTCTCTGTCTAATCTGTATCAGATCTGAGCCGTTGATTCAACGGTTCCGATCATTGATGGGCTGGGTTAAAAAGTAGCCTGAGTGTGAATCTTACCTCTCTCATCACTGTAGTTGGTTAAAAAGAAGTTTCTGTGGTGATAACTGGTACGTTGTTGTCATGACAGCTACGGGAAGCGAGGCCAAAAGTGACGCTCGTGGCTCGTATGGTTGCTTCTGTTGGGAACTACGACTACATCGTGGACTGGGAGTTCCAAATGGACGGTTTGATTCGCATCAAGGTCCACCATGCCTACTCTGACTCTCTCTGTTCTTTTTTACTTTTCCTCCTTTTTTAAAAAAAAAAAAAAAAAAAATTATTTTTTAAGAAATGATCACGTGAACTGTGGTAGGTAGGACTTTTACATCCAATGTTTACTTTCCACCCGATGGGCTCCTGCTGATGAACATCAAAACCGAGCAAAAAGTAGAGCACTAATAAATTTACTGGGGCAAAAACCCGGACCAGTCTACTCGTTAGCTGGGGACCACACCTATACATTGAATAACATCGCCTGTTGTCAGGCAACCTACCTTATCAGTGGACCATCCTGATTTTCACTTCAGATTGCCTTTATGGTAGTCCTCCAGCTTTTGTCCAGCTGGAATGTTAAACATCAGCACCATGCATCAGAAAACTATCTTTTAATGCAAGGTAATGTGCCAATGTTCCAAGAAGCCCTGAAACAAAATATCTGTCGGCCACCCACCATGTTTGTGTTAAATACACCCCACCCATCACTTGAGCCGGATCATGTTTTTTAATGGTTGGACTTATGGATGGTTCTGATGGCATATAAACATTAGGCCTGGCCTCAAGAAGGTTCCATTGGCAGGCGGGGTTTGAGTTTTGTAACTGATGATTCACTTGCTACAGTAACAGTGGATGGAACATCTGTACTCCAGCTGTCAACCCCAAAGGGATCGTACATAGGCGTCACCTTAACCGTGTACCGACTGGAAACGGTTTGGCTACTCCCGCTGCTACCAGCCAATAGCTGGTGGTCGGTGCTCTGTGGGCCCCACCATGATGTATGTGTTTCATCCATGCCGTTTATCTATTTTTCTGGATCATTTTATGGTATGAGACCAAAAATTAGATATATCCAAATCTCAAGTGGACCACATTACAGGAAAGAGTGTTGAATGAATGTCGACCATTAAAAACTTTTTGGGGCTATAAAAGTTTTGGATCAAACTGATCTTTGTTTTTTCCCTTCATCTGTGTTTGTATTACCTAATCAACAGATTGGATGTCAAATAAACAGTACATTGGGCCTTAAGAGGATTTTAATGGTGGATATCCAATCACTATTGTTTTCCTGTCGTGTGGTACACCTGAGATTTTTATTCCTCTCATTTTTTTGTACTAAAACTTAAAATGACCGGTAAAAATGGATGAAACACATACATCATGATGGGCATATGAGCTTTACTAAGTACATCACATGCGTCACGTCATGCTCAAAACTAATTTATTCTGCTTTTTGAATTTTCAATTATAATAAATGACTGGAAATGAATAATCACGTGATAACATTATTTACATTTTTAACCACCAACCATAATTTTTATAATGATAGCTCATCCATTTTACAGTCAATGAGAAATTGAAAAATCAAACAAGCTCTCCCAACAAGACAAATGTCTAGGGGAGTGGTTGAGAGAGACCCTGAAAGTTTGGAGGGGCATTTTGGTCAATTCAAAATATACCAGCGTACAAGTCGAGTGGGCCATACCAGAGGGAACATGTGGACGCTCACCATTAAAACATTTTGAAGCTACCTAAGTTTTTTACCAGCATTTTTTTTTTTTTTTTTTCACTCTCTGATACTGCTGGATTTACCTTATATATAGGTTGTATGACATAAACATTGCGGTAGGTCCAAGAAGGTTTCAAACTTTCAATGGTGGTCATTTCCGTGTCCACCATTCACTGGGTGTGGCCACTTTTGTATAGGTCTGATTTTTCAGATTACATTTTAAAATAAGCTAGCACAAACGATAGATGGAGTGGATGTCAAACACGTGTCACCCTGAGTTCCACGGAGCTTTTTTTTAAATTTTTAAATTTTTTTTTTTTTTTAGAGCAGGATTGTGTCCCACCCTGACCATTCCATATTCAAGGAGGTAAAAGTTTGGCACGGGTTTACTCAAAACAATCTCACACGCTACTAGAATTGCCATTGATGAACCATTTCTTGAAAATTTTCGAAATTGCCATTAAATCTTCGGTGTTTTCTCCATTGAATCTGGTTTATTCATACGTTTCTTTTTAACCATGCATTTGCATGCCAACAACAAGAAGATTAGGGTTGAATTAAGAGGATATTTCAGGAATGGTCCATCCATGATGGAGCTGGTTCATGATAGTTTTTCACATGAGTACAGGGATAAATTGAACATGTTTTGACAAAAATCATCTCCAGTCCTGAAGGATCTGCCATTTATGCCTTTAGCAGGGGTGAAGGAAGATGCACATAATCTACACAAGTGGATCACGTGTGATCACACACATGTAGAGAGATGAGGATGGAAAAAAACTCCCTAAGGCATACTCTCTTTGACACCAAGTGACCCTCTTTATGATAAGATCACACACACACATATATATTAGGCTAGCCCCTTGGCCTTTTGTGTGAACTTGGATTGGAGTATTAGGCTTGAGGGCTAGGCTTGGGCTTAAAAATCAAGCTTGCTTATCAATGGCCTAACTGGACTGTATAACAGCCTGTTAACCACCAGCCTAACTCCAGCCAGGCTAGACCAATTAGATTTGCAAGCAAAAAAAAAAAAAAAGCAATTTGAGTGAGCCTATCGTAATTTAGTGTAAAATCTACCCCATCCACCTACCAGATGATTCACCCCATCTAAGACCTAGTATCCAATGATTAATCACATTTGTGATTTAGGTGTGCCACAGGGCAACGCTCATCCTTCAAACTGTTTTCCTAAATTACTTATGGCCCCATGCCTAAATTTTGGTGTTGCATTTATAGTTGAAGTCAATTTCATATAATCATCACGCAATGTAAAAAGTCAAGAGTGGACATCTCTCCCCACCGTTTTCTCTGATGTGGCCCCACATGAATCACAAGTTATCCTGAGTTTTTCTCCATAGGCTTAACACGTGATTACACATCTAACAGTGAAAGTGGATTTCAAATACACATCATGGTGGGCTTGTCAAATACTTCACATGTGATCAATGGCTGTTAATTTCTCTTACATTGAAGCATTTCTCAAAAAAATTTTGAAAGTCAAAAAAAAGACCATCATATAAACAATAATAAAATAAAGATAGGAAGAAAGGAAAAACCACTAAAAAACAAGCATTTTCATAAATTTTTTTTTTTAAAAAAAAAATTATAATTGCAGTTTTTAATAAAATAATAATTAAGTGAAGCATCCGCTTCCTATCACCACTAATTGGAGAAGCTATGAAAATGAACAGGTTGCTCTGACCGGGATGCTAATGGTGAAAGGAACTGCATATGAGAACATGAATGAGGTTCCCGAACAAACGGACATGCATGGCACATTGGTTTCTGAGAACGTCATCGGCATCATCCATGATCATTTCATCACATTCCACCTTGACATGGACATCGACGACTCCAACAACTCCTTCGTCAAGGTCCATATGGAGAAGCAAGAGACAAAGCCTGGTGAGTCGCCACGGAAGAGCTACTTCAGCGCCAAGCGACACGTGGCTAAGACGGAGAAAGACGCCCAAATCAAGTTCAAGCTTTATGATCCGTCAGAATTCCACGTTGTTAATCCGTCAAAAGACTATAGCTTGGGCAATCCGGCAGGGTACAAGGTCGTCGCTGGAGGCAACGCCGCTAGCTTGCTTGATCTTGACGATCCACCACAAGTTCGTAGCGCGTTCACCAATAATCAGGTAACATGTTATGGGCTACTTGTTTTTCATGCTGCGTTCTGCACCGTATGATGGTCTGGGACCCACCTTTGTGCAAGAATTATAATCTTTTTCCTGTGTTAGATATGGGTGACACCATACAACCGAAGTGAGCAATGGGCTGGTGGGCTTTTTGCATGTCAGAGCAAAGGAGAGGACACCCTAGCTGTTTGGTCTGAGAGGTATGACCACCGTTTCCTTCTTGTTTATTTCTTTTATTGGGCCTACATTGCCATCCATTGCGATTACTGTCCATAATGGTTGAATTTCGGCTGGGTCGGGTGGGCTAAAATAACTGAGCCCAAGCTCGGCTGGGCTCAAACAACACATCGACTCACTCCTCAATAAGAGGTCTGCAGCGCTATATTATTGTTTTAACGAAATTTGATTTTTTTTTTTTGGATAAAATGTAGTAATGGGGTTTTGGGAAATGCAGGAACCGTCCGATCGAGAACCAAGACATTGTGTTATGGTATACGTTGGGATTCCACCACATACCATGTCAGGAGGATTTCCCAATCATGCCCACCGTAGTATCAAGCTTCGATCTGAAACCGGTCAATTTCTTTCAGAGGAATCCTATCGTTGGGTTGGCCCCCAACACTGAGAAAGACCTACCTGTTTGTAGGGCAGTCAGTTCTTCTTGAATGACTCTGTTTCCATCTTTCCATACACATGTGCAAATGTTCTTTCGTATGTATACCTTTACGATTGAATTATGTAAGTGTGTATTCGATTTGTTACCATTGTCATGTTCTTCAATGAATGAATTGAACCGTGAAAGGAAAAAAAAAAAAAAAAGTTTTTTTGTTGGCTTCTACAAAACTTGAGAAATGCTCCACAGGATGATGAGAGCACAATCGATTGGGACGCTTGGACTATCCAATCCATTGATCTAGACTGTTCACTTGGTCCAACTTGCATTTTATGGGCAACCATAAAAGCATCACACTATTCCGACAAGTATTAACCATTTGATCAATGGTCTTTAATATATACAGTCAAGATCATTTACAGAAAATAAGTCTAATCAACAATTAGATCCATTTATTCGTTATAGATCATCGTGGGTTGCTTATAATTCTAAAGAATCACTTTTTTTTTTTTAAAACATCCCATCCATAGCCTAGAAAAAAGTAGCCATATAAAATAAAGCCAAAGGATGGATTGGATCATCCAATTACTGCAATCTTTACATTATAACCTTAAAAATGTGTAGGGGTGTACATCGAGTCGAACCAAGTCAAGCTGGCCTCAGCTGGCCTCAGCTCTCAGCTCGGTTCGGTTCGGTCAGCAGGTCGGGCTACTTCGAGCCGAGTTCGAGCCAAGATCGAGACAAGTTCGCCTATGCAGCATTTTCACAAACACATGGACTGCACCTTCAAAATCTCGCTGAATGTAAAACACTAGTAGTGGTTTACAGGTATTTTATTAAACACCTTATAAGCAACATCAAAATCAAGAAAAAAGATAGATTTGTTTAATGAAACATACTTTCCTTGCCACCAGCTGGTTGAGTCATTTCATCAAACAATTGGTGAGCAACATCAATATCAAAGTAACCAAGTCATCGAAATGGTTCGATCCGAGTTCGATTCGAGTTGGGTTCGAGCTGAGTTGAATCGAGCTGGGCCAGCTCAAACTGGGCTCGAATACATTTTCAAGCTCTAAAAACCAACTCAACTCGGATCGAACTCAACTTCTAATCGAGTCGAGTGAGTTGACCGAGCTAGCTCGTGTACACCCCTAGAAATGTGTTATGAATTTAATGGACAATTCAAATCAATCGATTGTACTAAACTGAACTGATGCAACTAGGAGCATTTCATTGATTAGTGCTTTGACAACACTGGAGCATTTATACCAGTGGGGGATGGAGAAATTTACGACTGTGGACCCCACCTTTTATCTAGCGGTTTTTTTGAAGCAATACAAACTTAGAATACGCACTTGGACCTTCTCGTACGGAGTCAAAATTTCAGGACGAAAATACCCCTCCTTTCACGGTTGTGGCTTTTCCTCTCCCATTTCCACTGCTTGCTTTTCCTCTCCCTTTCTACTGTTGCTTTCACTGCCGTTGCTTTCACCCCCTTTCCTCACTGTGTTTCCGGTAGAAAGACCCCAAAAAACCCTTTTGTGGGCCCCCCTCAATCGCATTTTGTCTTCTTCTCAAAATGGTCGGTCTAGAGAAGAAAGCACGCAGCAAAGGTATATTTTAAACTTAGTTGGCCCCACATTAAATGTATGTAGTTCCTTTTTTATTTTTTTACTAGAGGAAAAGGTTGTATACGATTGAGCTCATGGGAACTCCCCATGAGGTCGAGCTGTGTGGGCCCCACCATGATGTATGTCGAACATCAACACCGTGAACTTGATGGGTCCCCTTTAAATTATGGGATAACAGAAAAATCAGCCGTATACGGAACTCAGGTGGGCCATATTTCAGTTTGCCCCGCTGATATTTCAGTTTGTCTCGCTGTTTTTCTAGTTTGCCCCGCTGATATTTCAGTTTGCCTCGCTGTTTTTCTAGTTTGCCCCGCTGATATTTCAGTTTACCTCTCTGTTTTTCTATTTGCCCCGTTGATATTTCAGTTTGCCTCGCTATTTTTCTAGTTTGCCCGCTGATATTTCAGTTTGCCTCGCTATTTTTCTAGTTTGCCCTGCTGATATTTCAGTTTGCCTCGCTGTTTTTCTAGTTTGCCCTGTTGATATTTCAGTTTGCCTCGCTATTTTTCTAGTTTTTCCCGTTGATATTTCAATTTGCCTTGCTGTTTTTCTAGTTTACCCCGCTGATATTTCAGCTTGACCCGCTGTTTTTCTAGTTTGCCCCGCTCATTTTCATGTTTCCCTCGCCGATTTTATAGTTTACCCCGCTGATTTCCTAGTTTGACCCGCTGTTTTTCTAGTTTGCCCCGCTCATATTTCATTTTCTCTAATTTGCTTCATTGCTTTTACCTTTTCCATCAACCGTATGATTGTGAGTTCATAATGGTTTCCTACCTATTCAAATAAACATGAAAATGATGAAGCCAACAGTAAAACTTGGAGTGGAATGATATGATCATTGACAAGATAATATGAAATTTACTCTCGGGTCTTGATTTTATTCAACTGTGACGCATGAAAATCAAAGCCAACAGTAAAACTTGAAGACTAATTGAAGGTTCGTGATCATCCTATTTGTATTTTTGCGGGCATGGATTATCCATAATGGAGTCCATCTGGCTAACATTTTATATCATAAGACCATAACCTCCACTGGTATGAGCTCAAGACCCAAGGAAACTGCTTTGAAGAAGATTTTGCATGTAGTAGTGCAGACCCAAAAGATAGAATCGTGATCTAAAACTGTTTATTGTCCATGTTACAGCCTGTATAACTACAAATATCATAAACGAACAACAAAATTCATTTCCCAACAGGATGCATACATGAGAATGCATATTGGTGTCAATAGTGTTAGAATGTTAAATGGTTATAGGGTTGGTCTTTTTGTCTTTTAACTAAATTCATAGTTAGGATGACCATTAAATACAATCAATTATATAGCAAGATCTTAATGGACCATCACATATTCTATAGTTCTTCCTCTCAATTTGTCTTCTTTTTTCTTCTTCTTCTCTCTCTCTCTCTCTTTTTTTTTTTTTTTTTTTTTTTTTTTTAAATGCTTATGCACAAAGAGAGTTTCTGTAAAACGGATGGATCAAGAAGAGAACATGATTCCAGTGCTACAATACAACCCATAGTTTATTAGTGAAATTAAAAAAAAAAAAAAAACATTTGAAGAAAGGAAAACTCCTTTGGGACACCTCCATAGTAGGTGATTAGGGAAATTAAAGTCTTATTTAGGTACATTTTCCTTGGCTAGTTGTTAAAAAATACAAGCAATAAAAACACGGATGAAATTTATTCACTCTCGTATCGATCCCTAGTGCTACAATACAACTCCAACTTCTCCAACCTAATAAAATTTCAGATACTTACAAAAAGGATGAAATTTATTCATCTTCGGATCGATCCCTAGTGGGGATGGCTAACATGGAGGGTGTTTACTGACACAGGTGTGTACAACAAGCTAACCAAAAAAAAAAACTACAGAAAATAAAATGACAAATATGTATGTAACGTCGATTATATCAACATATCATAGATGTCATCGTCGTAAGTTATCGATATGATCGACATATCATCGATATAATCGACATAAGTCATCGATTATATCGACAATGTGTCGATAATATCGAAATTGGTTGACATTTGTCCAGCAAGCATCGATGAATTTTCATATAATGTCGATATATCGACAATTTATCAATATATCGACAGGTTGTCGATATCATCGAAAGTGGCTGACATTTGTCCAGCAACCATTGATGAATTCTCATATAATGTCTCGACATTATATCGATATATCGATATATAGATAGGTTGTCGATATCATCGAATTATGGCTGTTAGTGTCCAGCAACCAAACACTCAAATTCCATATTTTGTCGATATATCGACAAGTTATCGATCACATCGACGACATGTCGATGATATATACGTAAGCATCGACCATGTATGTAAAGTCGATTAGATCGACATATGATGTAGAGCGGGTCACGGACAATTACATGGCAAAGATGGATTAGAAAAAGCCCGGTCGGTGACAGAAGTGATCTGGACCATCAGACCTTCAATCAGACGTATCTCGTAATCCAGGATGAGTTAGCCGACGTAAAATATATGATTTTGGGGTAGAACGAGCTACTTTAGCCAACCAACCCTGCTACGTCGGGTTGCGACGCTCGAAATTGCGAGAAACCCCTGATTCGACGGTCGTTTCCCTGTTTCAATTTCGTTTTTACTATAAATAGTAAGTTTTAGTTTGACTATAACTCTTCATCCGTCGGGCTTTAGGAGTTGCGCCCAACGTGAAAAGAGCTTAGAATAATTAGGGGAACGGTTTGGTGAAGCCAAATAGGACACTTACTATTTTTGGCCGAAAACCTTGCGCACTAGTAGACATCACGACCGTCTATAAATAGTAAGTTTACTATTTATAGTAAGTCGCGAATTCTAGGAGTTTTAGTTGTAGTTTGATTATGATTTCTTTCCCATTGCTTAGTACCCTTATTTAAAGGGCTGTGAACTCGTTTTTATGCATTCATTAATCTATTTCGAATTTATTAAAATTTATTTCTATTTTCTGCTCTCTTTTCTCGTGGATTTGAGAAAGTCTCTGTGAGGAGTCCAAAGAAGTTCCGTGGATTCGGAATAGTTATCCTCTTGAGGAAGACGGTGCTCGACCTCACGTCCTCCCCTGCGTCAGTTTGGTATCAAAGTGAGGTTTCTCCTTAGATCGATGACTTCTAACGACGGGTCGGGCAACAATCCCATAGGCGGTGCTCCAGGGAATTTGCCTTTAAAGACGGTAACTTTCCAAGCAGCGCAGCAAGAGAATCGGCAAGCCATGCAAGGGTTGCAAGCTTCCATGGACCGCATAGCGAATCTCTTGGCAGAAACTCTAGGGCAACTCCGTGTTCCTGGTGGTAATCCTCTACCGTAAATTTCTAAGACTCGTAATCGACCTGATCGCAGGATAATATCGGCAGTGCATCCAAGGGTCATGCCTGAGGACGGGGGCTCCAGTGAGGAGGAGATCGACGACATAATCTTCCAACACCCCAGACCAGGCAGCGATCGAGTAGATCGAGAATTCAAGATACGGGTTGATATTCCTAACTTCAATGGCCAACTACACATTGAGGATTTTCTCGATTGGCTTTCTGAAGTTGAGCGATTTTTTGACTATATGGACATCCCTGAAGCACAGAAGGTCAAGCTGGTGGGCTACAAGTTGAAAGGAGGAGCATCAGCTTGGTGGGAACAACTGCAACTCGCACGGACCAGGCAGATGAAAGCACCAATTTGCACATGGCAGCGGATGAAGCAGCTACTACGCGCCCGATTCCTCCATAGCGATTACGATCAGGTATTATTCCAACAATACCAAAATTGTCGACATGGTAGTTGGTCGGTGAGAAAATACGTAGAAGAATTTTACTGTCTGGCGGCGCGTAACGATTTAGTCGAGACTGAATCGCAGCAAGTCACCCGATTCAATGGTGGATTACGTATGACGATTCAGGATCGGGTCCAGATGCAGTCCGTCTGGACGATGAATGATGCGATCAAGTTGACTACTCGGGCAGAAGCGCAACTTGAACGTCCTAACACACGGACCTATCCTATTGCAAGGATTACTGCGGCAGGTCCACCTTAAGGAGCTCCACAGCCTAAGGGGAAGGAGCTCGTAAGAGCACGCACTCAACCTCTTACGCAAACATCGCCATTAATGATAGTAGTGCTGATAACGCTTATGAAGATCCAGATATTGAAGAACAGGAGCATACCGCCGAGGACGAGATAAATGATTCAGATTGGGTTCAGCAAGATCACGGCGAGTCGCTCGTCTTGAGGTGGCTATTATATGTGCCAAGAAAAGAAGTGCATCCACAGCGGCATAACATCTTCCGCACTAGGTGTACGGTGAATCGAAAGGTTTGTGTCGTGATCATTGACAGTGGAAACAGCGAGAACATCGTCTTCAGGGGCATGGTGGAAAAATTGCAATTGAAAACAGAGCGTCATCCCTCTCCATATACAATCGGTTGGATCAAGAAGGTCAGCGAAACAAAGGTAACTGACCGGTGCACCATATCTTTTTCAATTGACAAGCATTATAAGGATGAAGTAATATGCGATGTGGTCGATATGGAAGCATGTCACATGCTAATTGGTCGACCCTGGCAATCTGACCGTGACGCCACTCATAAAGGGCAAGATAACATATATATCTTCGTCAAGGACGGCCAGAATACCATATTGGCCCCTATGGATCTAGAAGGACCAGCTGAAACTTCTAAAGTGGAGGGTCATTTTCTCTTAACCATTCAGGACTTCGTGGAAGAATCCAAAGAAACAGGGCAAACTTATGCATTAATTGTGAAAGGGGAAGAACTCGAGCCTACCATCATCCCTGAAAGACTAAGGCTCATGTTACATGAATTCTAAGAAATCTGGCCCGAGGACCTTCCCAATGGGTTACCCCTTATGTAAGATATCCAACACCATATCGACTTTGTCCCTGAGTCCAGTTTACCTAATCGTCCTCATTATTAAATGAGCCGAATGAGTGTGAGATTCTGCAGGGATAAGTGGAGGAACTGATCCATAAGGGTCTTATTCGAGAAAGCATGAGCCCATGTGCTGTACCAGCTCTGCTAACTCCAAAGAAAGATGGGAGTTGACGCATGTGTATCGACAGCCGGGCCATCAACAAGATCACCATAAAATACAGGTTTCCTATACCACGGTTGGATGATATGTTGGATATGCTAGAGGGCGCAAAAATATTCTCTAAATTGGACTTAAGGAGCGGCTACTATGAGATTCGAATACGGCCGGGTGATGAGTGGAAAATAGCCTTTAAGACCAAGGAAGGATTGTACGAATGAATGGTCATGCCTTTCGGTCTTTCTAATGCGCCTAACACATTTATGAGGTTGATGAACCAAGTTCTAAAACCTTTCATTGGGCGGTTCGTTGTGGTTTATTTTGATATACAGTCAAGACGAAGCCACCCACATGGAGCACCTTAAGAAGGTCCTTCAAGTGCTCACTGAAAATAAACTGTACCTGTAGCTTCATGACTGATAGCCTATTGTTTCTGGGTTTTGTGGTTACATCCACGGGCATTCGAGTGGATGAGAAAAATGTGAAGACAATCAGAGAATGGCTGGTTTCCAAAAATATTCACGAAGTGCGAAGTTTCATGGACTAGCGACATTCTATCGTCGGTTCGTGAAAAATTTTAGTACTATTGTGTCACCGATCACAGATTGCATGAAGAAAGGGCAATTTCAATGGACTGACGAAGCCGACAGGAGCTTTGCCGAAATCAAGCGTAAATTATCCACGTGTATGTGAGGTCATAGTTATATGAAGAGGTCCCAAGTCCAACCAGTTGGACCATAAGCTATTGTCCACCCGACAAATAACTTCCATCCTGTCTCGTGCATGTGACATCCAACCCGTCCACTTGGTTAGCTCGATCATGAGGATCACCCTGTGCAAAAAATCAGCCCCATCATTCATCAGGCAGACCACGCTTGTACATTGTTATTTCTGAGCAGCTATAATTATTTTCTATGGTTTGGTCCAGCTGATGAACGGATGGGATTGATTTTTGCACAAGGTGATCCTCCTGGTGGGCCCAACTTATTGGAAGGATTGGATGTCTCACACACATGATATGTTGGAAAATATCCCTGGGTGGATGGTATCTTATGGTACATCCGGTTGGACTCGAGACCTTCTCCATAACTATGGGTTATCAAAATCATTTCTTTAATCCTTATCAAAATCTCTAAGACACAATTACTGTTAATGAAAATGAGATGAACTCATTTTTTAAGTGGCAGCTAAACAGGGCCTAATGCATTTCTGGTAGATAACATTTTGAAGACATATATAAAGCGATCAAATGAAAAACCCATTTGGAAAATCCAATTCCTAATAGAATTTATGCAACACCCAAAAAGTTCCATTCCCAGAATTTCGTCACAGCTTTTATATATATATATATATATATATATATAACCATGTTCTATTTTCAGGAAATGGAATGGTTCTATTTCAATAGATGGTGCTATTTCGATTCCCAGAGTAGAAAATGGGTGCATGCAAATTCCATCAGGTTGGGTGTAAATATCAATTCCATGAGCTAAAAACAGAGAGAGAGAGAGAGAGAGAGAGAGAGAGAGAGAGAGAGAGAGATTACATGGCAGAGAGGGTCGCACCCCAATGAAAATAGCTCTGTCCCGCCTGGGAAGAAGTAGGAAGGTTTGCGTGGTCATCGATTTCCATTCTTCACGACAGACACTGGCTTCCAGATCTGGGTCCTGAGACAGTCATTTGATGACTTCTGATACTCCGACTGAGTATGATAGATGATACGCAGCCCTTATAAAATAATTAGAAATGGCATACTTCGCATATACGCTATCTATAATGAGAGAAGGCAAAGGCATTTTTGTCCTTGCAATTACTTTTTGGAGAGTGAGCCATGGCCTTTAAGATTGGACGCGGATTGCATACCCACAGTGCTTCGTGGGCCCCATAACGATGTATGTGTCCGGTCCACGCCTTCCATTCATTTCTCATACTAATTATAAAATGAGCCCAAAAATGAAATAGATCTAAATCTCATATGGACCACACCGTAAGAAAAAGTGGTGATTGAACACTTATCATTAGGAACTACAAAAATTTTGTATTAAGCTATACTTGGTGTTTTCTCATTATACAAGCTGCGTGACATAATTAACAAGTTGGATAACAAATAAACATTATAGTGATCCCTAAAAAGTTTCTAATGACTGCATTCAATCACCCTACTTTCTTATAGTTTGATTGATTTGAGATTTGTATCATTTTTTAGGGTCATGCTCTATTATAATAATATGAAAAAGTAGAGGACAGCTGGGATAAAACACATGATATCTCATGGAAATTGGTCCACACAGGGCTATGTGGGGCCACTATAATATATGAAAAAGTAGATGACTATGAACGATTGACAATCTTTTAGACTTGATGATCATGAGACAATCGTTGTTTCGTTAGGCCATGATTGAAGAAATCACTAACAGTTTAGATATTTGAAGATTTGACGATGGAATCATGGATCGTTAACTAAATTAAATTTAACTGGATGCAACAATGCTTTTGCCAACCGTGGAGAAGCTAAACAAAGCTATACTAAGTGATCTAAACTAACTCTAGCATAGTGCTAGATGGAAGTGAAGGGATTAAACTAAGATATGATAAGAGAAGCGCTCATGTGCAATGAAAGATTGATAGGTGGCCTTGAAAAGATTTATTATGTTTGAACTGGTGAATGCCCGAGCCTTCTGTTCTTTGTTGTTTTTTGTATACTTGGATTAGGTGATTAGGCAGTGGCCTTTGTAGATGGTCCATTGCCTTTTGGGATTGATGTTTTGATCGGTTAGCAATTTTGGTTTCATGTGCTTCTATTTTGATATGAGATTAGCCAACCATTACAAAAATGAGGCTAACCAACCATTACATACTCATGTGTGGTTATGTTTCTGTTTCTGGATAGTTTTCTCCTCTTAGTGCACCATTAAGGAGTCTACAATTGTATATAACCAATTAAATCTAGCCATTGTAATAATTTTATAAGGTAGGTATTATTGATCAATGATATGGATTCCTGAAGGGTTGGATAGTGTGATCGGGAATACTAGTAGACCCCACTCAATTGTTGATTCATTTAAAATCATGTAAGGGGTGATACGCTACGACCGTGTCACACATACAATGTTCTAGCTGGACTAGGATGATCAAATTTGTATGGAGCCTTAGGGAGAGGAGCTTCGATGAGTTTCAAACTTTGACCCTTTAAGCTATAAAACAGAGTTGGGTCTCCAAGCCTACATATAACAAAAGTTTTTCCCTATCACGATACTTCTCTAAGGTGTAATGAGTGGAAGACCACAGTATCAAGCTTATAGCGATATGGCTTCTCAATCAGGTACTCCTCTAATTCAATTATTAGCATGGTCCTTTGCAATTCTGCAGACAGTTTACAGCCACATGCCATTGGATATCATTGTCTTTATATCGTCCGAAGTTACATGTGTTCTTCAAACGCTTTGCGCGTATACAACCTATAATTCCTTGCCACGTGTTGCCAAGAGGATGACTACCTCTAGAGTTCTGGTCATGCAAACATTTCTAAATACTTTATTTTTCTAATGATAATATTTCAAATCCTAATAATCTCTCCTATACTCCATGAATACCTATTCAAACCTTAATATAAGTTCGCTAACATCTGACCATAACAGATTGGGTGTAAACACTCAAAGTGAGTAATGGACATGGTAGGTTAGATGAAAAATAATCAAAGATATGAATTCAATTAAACAAATGTCCAATATTTGTCCAATTATTCAGGTCACCTATCTATCACCACTTCGAACTTGTTTGATTGGAGTTCTATTATGCCAACTGTACAATTTCTAAGTGCATGCATGGAGTACACAATAATAGGCCATCACATTTCCAATTATTTTCTTCTTAAGATTTCTGGTGAGAGGCCATCCATAAGTCCCCATGATTTATATAAGATTAATGTCATCGTTTTAACTTTTAATTACAAAAGAGAGAGAGAGAGAGAGAGAGTTCTATTCTACATGTTTTGAGAACTTTTCCGTACAAATAAAAGAAAGCTAAAACAAAGCACTCCTTGCTTTTGAGCAAAGTGACATCAAGTAGGCCGACCTTAGGAAATGGATCCAAATTCAAGTGGGCCCACCTTAGGAAACTGGACTTATAAAGCCATGAGGCGTTCATCTACGTAACATGCATGTGCACACATCAAGACATCATCCTGCAAAAACTCATGGAAATCGACCACGCCGTTGCCGTCGAGATCGAAAACCCGAATCATGGCCTCACACTCTTCATGTGACCTGTGGTTGCCCAAGCGGTTAAACATCCGGTGCAGCCCATTGGGTGTGATGCACCCAGACCCCTTATCGACCTCGAACATCTCAAACGCCCTCCTCAGATCATCGTCCCCATGGTCCCTCTCCATGAGCCTCATGAAATCTTGCAGGTCCATCATGTTATCACCATCCGTATCATGATCATTGATGATCCCAACGGCTTCATCACTCGATATGTGGTCACCCATCGATGCGAAGAACGCCATCAGCTCCTCGCTAGAGATCTTCCCATCGCCCCCATCGAAGTACCGAAAAGCTTCATGGAACTCATGGGCCCGACCGTTATCCTTCACCTTGGGTGGGAACACGGGTGGGGTCGGCACGTCGGATGGTTTACGGCGACGGCGAGGGAGGCTTAGCTTCAAAGACTTGTTAGAGAACCATTTGGATGGCACTAGATGAGCCATTGTTGTCGTAGGGGCATGAAATGTAATGGGCTTTTATAGGGCCCACTACTTTGAGAATAAAGCATTAGAGAATGAAAGTGGAAGTTGCGTGAGAGAAATGAGAAGGGGAGGAAGGTTCGTGGGAGTTTCCAAATGTTCGAATGGGCTTTGGACCTTTTGTTAGAAATGACTGGAAAGCTTTTTTTTTTTTTTTTTTAATGTATTAATAATGCCGATGTGGCTGGGCTCCTTGATCTGGGCCTGTGGATGTGGGCTCAATTGCCTTTTTAAAGGCCCATCTTAGTGGGCCATAGTCATGTAATGGACTTTTTCCTTTTTCTTTTTCTTTTTTCTTTTTAAAATGTAGACCATTTTATCCTCCATTCCAGAATTGATCTGCCATCTAGCTTTTTGAATTTGGGATAATATCAGCCGTCTAAGAATCAGTTTCCATTTGCATAACACACCTAGAATTATTTAATCTTGAGGGACTTATGAGAGATGATGTATTATTGATATGAAAATCTTACACATGTTTTCATATTTCTCAATCCAGCCATCCAAACTGTGATTTCCTTATGGATGGATCGTCCGCCAAAATTCACACTGATTAGATGATCCTAATCATGGAATGGTTGTTATGATGGAAATGGCTAGAGGTCCTAATTTAATAGGAAAAATATTAGTTGATTAAGATCATCTTCAGTGATAATTTTCCAACGTAGATATTGAGTATAGAGTATATGGTTTAACGGTCTTGATTGATTGACTTGAATGAGATGTGTACGGTGAGTTCCTACAATTTAGTTAATTGTGCAAAACGCAGACCGTAGCTTAGTCCTTGATCAAAACCACCTTTTGGTTTACCACCCATGATGAGTTGCCCTGCCAGTTTTCTGGCCCAGAGGATCTAAAGTGCGTGCCACTGGATGGACCGCTCAGATCTTGCATACGTGGTAACATTCACACACGTGGTTGCGTATGGATGGAAAATAATACGTGCAAAAGATCTACGTTCTTGTCCCGCTTTGGACCGGAACTGGGTTTGGCATGTGGGGCCCAATCAATTTCCTGGCCAGACCCTGGACAGGACTGAATGTGTGGCGCATTGGTTGTGTGGATGATATAACCTTCATCCTAGAGCACCTACATGGTTCCGCTCGCCCTGCTTAAATAACAGCTTCGATCTTCACACATGTTCTTCTTTGGCACGTGTGCTTCACAGTACCTCATCAAGTGCACTCATGCGAGTACAGTTCACGTCAACAAAAACCTTGTAACATCGGGGAGAGTAATGGTTCGCCTGCGTTACACGTGAAAACATGCAACCCAAATTAAACCGGCAAAATCTTGGCCCCTACAATTAATGGCTTATATAAATTACAAAGAAACGTATAGACACTTCTCTGCTACAAAACTTTGCAGTAAATGGTTTGATTTTGGTTATGTCTGTGCAAATATACACATGTCGAGCATGCTAAACATATTTTAACCCTAAGCACCGAACTGGTAAGATTAAGATTAGATTTATCAAGAATGACCTAACTACTTAGTAACCAATTAACAAAGAGTTATACAATTTACAAAAAAAAGTTAGTTATTTGCATGAAATTTTCCACCTTAAAAATAAGAAGTTTTTTATCACAATAATGATAGCTTAATTGTGTTCCTTGACTAATTCAATGTTTATAAAGAAAATTAGAAAGTAAATCTAAGTGACAATTTATTAGTCTAAATGTACATGCATTATAATTGATAGATAAATTAAATAAACTAGTAAATTAGCAATTACTGCAATTCAAGTGGACGAGACAACCATGGACGCGATTGATAGTCTTCTAGACTTGAATGGTCATGAGACGGTCGTTGTTTGGTTAGGCTATAACTGAAGAAATCATTAAAGGTTTAGAGATTCAAAATTTTGACAATGGAGTCGTGAATGGTTAACTAAATTAAATTTAACTTAATGCAACGGTGCGTTTAACAACAATGGAGAAACTAAATAAAGCTATGTTAATCGATCCAAACTAATTGTAGCATGGTGCTAGACATAAGTGGAGAGGTTAAATTAAGTTATATGATAACATAGGCATCTATAGCGAATGAAAGATTCATAGGAAGCGTTGAGTTGAAAAGATTTATTATATTTGAATTGGGGAATGATCAAGCTTTTTGCTCCTTGTTGGTTTCATAGAGTTGGATTAGACAATGGCATTGCAAATGCTCCATTGACTTTGTGGATTGATGTTTTGATTAGTTAGCGATCTTAGCTTTCATATGCTTTTATTTTGAGATAAGGTTAGCCAACCATTACAAAAAAGCGACCAACCAATTATTACTTATTCCTTGTGTGGTCATGTTTCTTGTTTCCGAACGGTTTTCTCCTCTTAGTACACCATTTAGGAGTCTACAATTGTATATGACGAATTAAATTTGCCACACATGTTATTGGAAATTGGATACCACCGTGTTTGTATTATGCTAAGTTACACATGTTCTTTAAGCGCTTTGCATATATATGATCGATCTGTAATTCCTTGCCACGTGTTCAACACTACCTTTATAATTCTAATCATGCCTCTTGAGTTCTAGTCATGCATACTTCTCTAATATCCTAATTTTCTTAAAGATTATATTTTAAATTCTCATAATCTCTCTTCTATGCACCATGAACAACTATATATTCTAATATTTAAACAAGTATGTCCACATCCTACCATAATAAATTGGGTGTAAACATTGAGAGTAATTGAGTAGTGGATATGGTAGGTTAGATGAACAATAGCCAAAGATATGACTTAATTATCCAGGTCACCTACCCATAGCCACCCAGAACTTGTACGGTTTGATTGGAGTTATATTCTGCACCTGCTGTATGATTTCTGAGTGCATGCATAGAGTACGCAATAATAAGCCATCACACTTCCAGTTATTTTCTTCTTATGATTTTTAGTAAGAGGCCATCCATCCGTCCCGTGATTTTATATAAGATTAATGTTACTGTTTTAACTTTTAAATACGAAAAAATTAAGGAGAATTCTTTTCTACATGTTCTGAGAACTTTTACGTGCAAAAAAAGAAGGCTAAAACAAGGAGAGTCCTTGCTTTTGAGGAAAGTGACCTCATGGAAGCCTACCTTAGGAAATGGACACAAATTCAAATGGGCCCACCTTAGTAAATTGTTAATATAAGGCCATGGGGGCGTTCATCTACGTAGCATGCATGGATATGCACTTATCAAATCATCATCCTGTGAAACTCATGGCAAATCGACCACGCCATTGCCGTCGAGATCGAAAACCAGAATCATGGCCTCGCACTCCTCATGTGACCTGTTGTCGCCCAGGCGGTTAAACATCCGTTGCAGCCCTTTGGGTGTGATGCACCCGGAACCTTATCGACCTCGAACATCTCAAACGCCTTCCTCAGTTCATCTTCCCCATGGTCCCTCTCCATTAGCCGCATGAAGTCCTGCAAGTCCATCAAGTTGTCGCCATCCGTATCATGTTCACTGATGATTCCAATGGCCTCATCACTCGATATGTGGTCACCCAACGATGCAAAGAGCGTTATCAGCTCATCGCTAGAGATCGATCTTCCCGTCACCGTCCCTGTCAAAGTATCGGAAAGCTTCATGGAACTTGTGGGCCTGACCGTTATCCTGCACCGTGGGTGAAGACACAGGTGGGCTCGGCACGTCGGATGGGTTGCCGCTACGGCGAGGGAGGCTTAGGTTGAAGGACTTGTTGGAGAACCATTTGGATGGCACTAGATTAGCCATTGTTGTAGTGGTGGCTTGAAATGTAATGGGCTTTTATAGGGCCCACTACTTTTAAGAATAAAGCATAAGAAAATGAAAGAGGAAGTTGCGTTGTGAGAAACGATTAGGAGAGGAAGGTTCGTGGGAGTTCCAAATGTCCCGATTCGCCCAAAGCTAAGGTTAGATAACCGATGCTTTGTGTCTGGAAAATGACTGGAAAGCTTCTTTTTGTTTGTTTGTTTTGTTTTTTTTTTTTTTGGTTTTTTTTTTAATGTATTAATAAGGCCCATGTTGCTTGGCTCCTTGCTCTGGGGCTGTGGATGTGGGCCCAATAGGATTTTTAAAGGCCTATCCTAGTGGGACATAGTCATGTAATAGACTTTTTTATTTAAAAAATAAAAAAACAAAAAAATTTAGAACATTTACTACTCGGCTTTTATCGTCCATTCGATGCTTGATCGATTTGCCATCGAATTTGGGATAATATGGGCCGTCTAAGAACCAGTTTCCATTTGCATCACACACCTAGATAATCAAAGGCTTATTTTCTTTTTAGAGACTTCTGGTAGTTGATTTATTATTGACCTGAAAAGCTTACATATGTTTTCAAAACATATTTCTCAATCCAGACCATCCAAACTGTGAGCTCCATTAAGGATGGATTGTTGACCAAAATTCACACCGATCAGATTATCCTAATCATTGAATGGTTGTTATGATGAAAATGGCTAGAGGTCCTAATTAAATAGGAAACAGGTTAGTTGATGATGTAGAGCGGGTCGCGGACAATTACATGGCAAAGATGGATCGGAAAAGGCCCGGTCGGTGACAGAAGTGATTTGGACCATCAGACCTTCAATCAGGCGTATCTCGCAATCCGGATGAGTTAGCCGACGTAAAATATATGATTTTTGGGGGTAGAATGAGCTACTTTGGCCAACCAACCCTGCTATGCCGGGGGTTGCGAAGCTCGGATTTGCGAGAAACCCCTGACTCGACGGTCGTTTCCTTGTTTCAATTTCGTTTTTACTAATAAATAGTAAGTTTTAGTTTGACTATAACTCTTCATCCGTCGGGCTTTAGGAGTTGCGCCCAACGTGAAAAGAGCTTAGAATAATTAGGGGAACGGTTTGGTGAAGCCAAATAGGACACTTACTATTTTTGGCTGAAAACCTTGCGCACTAGTAGACATCACGACCGTCTATAATAGTAAGTTTACTATTTTATAGTAAGTCGCGAATTCTAGGAGTTTTAGTTGTAGTTTGATTATGATTTCTTTCCCATTACTTAGTACCCTTATTTAAAGGGTTGTGAACTCTTTTTATGCATTCATTAATCTATTTCGAATTTATTAAAATTTATTTCTATTTTCTGCTCTCTTTTCTCGTGGATTCGAGAAAGTCTCTGTGAGGAGTCCAGAGAAGTTCCGTGGATTCGGAATAGTTATCCTCTTGAGGAAGACGGTGCTCGACCTCACGTCCTCCCCTGCGTCAACATATCATCAATCTAATCGTCGTAAGTGATCGATATAATCGACATATCATCGATATAATCGACGTAAGTCATCGATTATATCGACAATTTGTCGATAATATCAAAACTGGAATACAATTATCCAGCAAGCGTTGATGACTTTTTATGTAATGTCGATATATCGATAGGTTGTCGATATCATCGATGACACCTTCAAACGCATTAACTGCTTTCACCTACCAATCTTTATTACCCTCCATATCCCCATTTCTTTAAATTCCATCTTTCAAAATCAAAGAATCCTCTTCCAAAACGCTGCATCCTCTTCCAAAACATTGCATCCATCTTCCAAAATGTTGCATCATATTCATCCCCAAGGATTTCTCCGCGCAAGCAACCATCTGGTTCGAAGGATTTCTTCTATGACGATCTTCGTAAGATTTTGTTCATTGCAATTTTCATGAAATGCCGAGTTTGTGCATGAAGGAAATCCCATTTTTTCTGCTTTCTTCTATTTTTCAACCTATCATTCGAATTTTAGATTCTTTATTCAAGTTGAAAACGGAAATAGAGTTGTTGAAGTAGAGATGATTTATTTGACGAGCTCGTATTAAGGCTTAAGACGAAAAGTAAGACAGATCTAGCTATCACCCAGATCCATAGCTCAACTGGCAGACTGAGTGTGAAAATACCTCATTTCAACACTTGAGTTGGTATTGATCCCAAGAGCGGGCAAGCATGAAAAAGAGCGGGACAAACATGAAAAACAGCGGGGGAAACATGAAAAAATAACGGGGGAAATTAGAAAAACAGTGGGGGAAACATGAAAAACAGCGGGGGAAACATGAAAAACTATGTACATGATTTGAGCCACAGTCCATGATGGGTGTTCAATCATCCCTTTTTTTATTATATTTTCTTATGTTATGGTTCACCTGATATTTGGGTTTATTTTTTTATTATTTTTTTATTTTGTCAATATAATGCCACACGAGCCATAGTCCATGATTTGAGCCTGCGAAAGGGATGGACGGCGTGGATATAAAACAAATACATCAAGTTAGGCCCCACAGTCACTGATCCACGGACATGAGTGATTCCCTAGATCCACCGAATCCTCGTTCCCATCCCAACATGGATCGCCGTAGTTTTAAAAATTGGATTGATCAGATGCTCCTAGCCTTTGATTTTTGGGTTTATGGGGCAAGGCCCACCACTCCACACATGCGATAAAAAAAAAAAAAAAAAAGAGAAAATAGATCATATCCACCCAAGGCACAAGGACCCCTTAGCTCTTAGGTTTCCCTACCGTCGAGTCCTCGATCTAGATGGGCCAATAGGGGAGTTGGGCCGAGTATGTAGTTTCTTTCGTTCTATTTTTAAATTATTTTTGATTAAAAAAAAGCATGGTGAGATATTATTTCAAACAATAGAAAGAGACAGGCACCAGTTAGCACCGAAAGCAAGAGAGAGATGTTTCTGTGATTGACGCATTTCAGGAGTGGTCCGAATTCGCTATTTTTCTAGTTTGCCCCACTGTTTTTCGTTTCCCCCACTGTTTTTCTAGTTTGCCCCGTTATTTTTCATGTTTCCCCCGCTGTTTTCTAGTTTCTCCCGCTGTTTTCTAGTTTGCCCGCTGTTTTCATGGTTCCCCCACTGTTTTCTAGTTTCCCCCATTGTTTTTCAAGTTTACCCCGCAGTTTTTCATGTTTCCCCCGCTGTTTTTATGTTTTCCCCCGCTTGGTTTTCATGTTTCCCCTGCTCTGGGATCGATACCAAGACCTCAAGTGTTAAAATGAGGTATTTCCACTTAGTTTGCCAGTTGAGCTATGGATCTGGGAGATAGCTAGATCTGTCTTATTTTTCGTCTCAAGCCTTAATACGAGCTCGTCAAATAGATGAACGGTTTGGATATAACACATACCTCATAATGGTACCCACAAAATGCCGTGGGGATTACAATGGAAAAAAAAAGAAGAAGCTAGTGAGTTAGGGTCAGTGGGACCCTATAGCTACGGATTATAACCGTAGCCATAATTGCATCGATATATCGAATATCTTTCAATATTATCGAAAAAGTCCCGAACTATCTGGCGAGTTTGCCTAAATAGGGTAGATTTCAAGAAAATGAAATTTAGGACATTTTCTACATAGTGGAAAAAAGGAAATTGCAATCTCATATGTTTCATTTGTTACATAGTGGAAAAGGAAATTGTAATCTCATATAAAAAACTAGTGATATGGTTACAATTCTCATATGTTTGGATTGCAATAAATAGGGTAGATTTCAAGAAAATGAAATTCAGGACATTTTCTACATAGTGGAAAAAGGAAATTGCAATCTTGGTAGAATTGATTTCTTTTACCATGAAACTCTCTTATCCAAAATCAGTAACCAGTTTGATAAAAAGATTTTTGTGGTAAATCAAATCACAAAAAGATATAATTACCACACGATCTTTGTTTGCTTGGAATGTAAGCGATGAATTAGATATAAGGAAAAGAGAATCCAACACATTTCCCACATGGTAAAAAAGAAAATTGTAGTGATTGCAGAATTTGATTTAGGTGAAAGAAATGGACAACTAGGGTTGTCTTATTATTGTTGTTTTTATACCATAGCCTGTTTGGCTGCCAACCCAAAACCATTTATCAACCACCCGCTGATTTTCTAGTTTGCCCCGCTGATTTCTTAGTTTGCCCCGCTGACTTTCTACCATGCCCCGCTGATATTCTAGTGTGCCCCGCTGAATTTGTAGCATGCCCGTCTGATTTTATAGACGATGTTTAGGCTATCTTGTGAATTTTATGTTTGATATGTTTTTAAATTCATCTTTGCAGGCGATGAAAATTCTGCCGTCATCTCCAAGCCAACATGTAGGTGTACACTGACATGGTGGTTTGACAAGGTGAAGGGTGGAGTGGAGAAGCACGATAGTCGCCTAAATCTGTTTAGGCAATTACCATGAAGCTCAGACGGGCAAAACATTGCCTTTTAAGGTTACATTCTCTATGGTGTCCTAATGCTTTGTTTCTTTGTTTCTTTTTTTTTTTAATTATTGTTTTGTTTTGTTTTTGTTTTGTTTGTTTATTTATTTTTGTATTAGGTGTGAAGAAGAAAATTGATAAAGTAATAGTACTTGTGGGGAAAAGAGAGGAGAAAATGACCATAGACCTATGGCTACGGATTGTAACCGTAGCCATAGATTGTGGATAATATCGACCAAAGTTCGATAATATCGAAGATGAATGCCAAATTGTCTAGCAACAAAACTCAAAAAATGAATGAATTGTCGATATTATCGACATATGTTCGATAGTATCGAGCATAAGTCATCAATAATATCGAGACATGATCGATAGTATCAATAACTTAAATCAAGTCATTACCGTGGACCTATGGCTACGGATTATAACCGTAGCAATAGGACGGTTGCCGATTTGGCATCAACTGCAATAGGAAAAAAACAAAATTTCATATACTCTTACTTACTACAATTATGGCTACGGCTATAATCTGTAGCCATAGGTTCTTTTTTTTTTTATTCGATTGTAACCCCCACCGCTTTTTGTGAGTCCTTTTATGAGGTATGTGTTATATCCAAACTGTCCATCTATTTGGCGAACTCATATTAAGTCTTGAGACGAAAATAAAAATAGATCTAACTATCAAGTGGACCACACTGAACGTCTACCATTGAAACCCTTTTAGGGGTTACGGAAGTTTTGGATCTTTATGAAATTTGTTTTTCCTCTTCATCCAGGTCTTTGTGACCTTATGAATGAACTTAGACGTGGAGGATTTCTCACAAACATCACAGTGGGCACCCAAAAAGTTTTAATGGTCGACGCTCATTCAACATGTTTCCTGTAATGTGGTACACTTGAGATTTGGATATACCTCATTTTTGGTCTCATACCATAAAATGATCTGGAAAAATATATGAACGGCATGGATGAAAAGCATACATCATGGTGGGGCCCATAGACCACCGACCATCCGTCGTTAGCTGGTGGTGGTAGGGGGAGTACTGAATCCGTTTCCGTCAAAAGGTGGGGTATTTTTGTCCTGAAATTGTGACTCCGTACGAGGAGGTCCAAGTGCGTATTCTAAGTTTGTATTGCCTCCAAAAACCGCTAGATAAAAGGTGGGGTCCACAATCGTAAATTCTCGTGGGGGATGGGCTTGGGTTTTTTTTTATTATTTGACCCAGTCCTGCTTTGCCTATCTGATATAACACGTTTACCACAAATAAAAGAAAAAGGCAAGGATACAAAAACAAAGGCAATGGCATTTGGTAATTTTGAGGTGCTCCATAAGACATTTGGTAATTTTCAAAATGATTCCAGTATCCTAAACAATTCATTACGCCACTTGAACGCAGAAATGTGAGAAAGGGACTTTCATTCAAGTCTTTTTTTATTTAATATTTAATTTAGCGACAGCGACCAAAAAAAAAAATGTATATATTTATGGCTTGCTTTAAAGTGTTAGTGGCCTGCATTAAGTGCCGGTGGCCTGAACTATCGCTCAAACTCAGACGTTGATTTGGTAGTGATCCCTCCAGTACTGGGACCCCCTGCTAGAAAAAGCGCTGTGAACCTAACCTATCTACACTGTCCATTCATTTTTCAGATCATTGTATGGTATGTGCTCGAAAATGAGATGGATCCAATCTCAGGTAAACCAAACTAAGAAAATAGTGGTGACTGAATGCCTGCTAATTTTTTAGTCAGCATTGAGTGCCAGTAACCAAGTAGCCTGTACCTCTCAACTATACCGGTAGGTGCTGGGAAAAGCTCTATGGGTCCCACCTTATCTACTCTCATTCATTCATTTTTTTCATATCATTGTATGGGCATGAGCCCAAAATGGAATAGATTTAATCTCAAGTGGACCACATCAAAGAAAATAGTGGTGATTGAATGCCCGAGCTCCACTGGTGGTTGCTGGGAAAAGCTCTGTGGACCACATCAAGTACCATCGCTAAAGCTGATTCAAGAGAGACCCCTCTGATACCGAGCTCCACTGGTGGTTGCTGGGAAAAGCTCTGTGGACCATATCCAGTACCATCGCGACGCTGATTCAGTAGCGACCCCTCCAATACCGAGCTCCACTGGTGATTGCTGGGAAAAGCTCCGTGGTTTCCACCTTATATAGTCCATATTTTTTCAGATAATTTTTGTTGGTGCAAAAAACTGGTAAGCCTTCTTCGATCTGTCTCCTGCACAAGAATGAAACAAAGGGGACCCTGGCTAGAGCTGGGGACCCTCCGATGCTTAAGTCAGTGATAGGAATGCGTAGGAGGATTTTTTAGAAGGGTTTTCTGCGTACCTTTCAACGTGGAGTTTTCTTGTATTTATAGGAATGAGAGAATCCCATCGTACAGGGATTCTCTTCCTGATATCATAGAGATTTGATTTTGACCATTTTCGATCTCCGTCTGATCCCGAGATCATCGGGATCGGGGATCCTTTTATGAGATATTCGGGACAACGTTTCCATTTACACCGCCTTTCCCTTGCTCGGCCAATTCTGACCGACTCTTATAATGAGTTAGTCTGGGCCAGCTTTCTGGGTCGGGTTGCTTGCCATCTGTCGGACGAGATGGATCCAATCCGTAATCGACATCCTCTCTTACTCCGATAACCGAACTTATAACCGACCTAATTGGATCGATTTTATGGTCGGTTAGGCGGCTTCTAAGCTTAAAGCCTTAATCGGCCTCTTAAATGTTGCTGCCTTGTCATCTAAGTCAACTTCATACATCTCTTGTACTTTGCCTTTGGCTCATGACTCTATAAGTCTCGGTCGAGGCTCATCTCCTGCAAATCGAGCTAAGTCTCTCGATTCTCTTACCTCGATTGGATATTGCCTCGGATTCCCGGGCTGTGTCAATAGAGTTGGTCCATTCCATAACTGGGTCTCCGGAGTCATATTTTTTCTCCAATAGTAAGCCCCTCTTACTCCTTGCGTCAATCTGTTGAAGCTAAGGAGTAGAATTTTGGGTCGGCTTGAACCGGATACCGATATTATGATGGAGTATTTAATGCTCGTGTATCGGCTTGAACATGCATGATTCGTTGATCGAGGTCGCACGTGCGAGAAGCCGTCAGAGCATTTCTTCGGCCAATGAGCTTTGGACGTGTGACTAAGGCGAGGCTTCCGTCAGTCGGCGTGTGCCACGCGGTCGGGCGAGGGAGTAGTCGAAACGAATCGACGATTGGACTCCTTAAATGCCCTTGCCACCTGGTAGTAGGGCTATATAAGGAGTGGGGCGCGTCTCTCCCATTTTCGCCGCCCTCTTTCTTCTTCCTTGCTTCCGTTTCCAGTCTTCCCATTTTACGCCATTTTCTTTCCCATTTTCGCCTCCTCCTCCGCTTCTTTCTCAATCGTCCTCGCTTTCTCCGGTGAGTTTAACTTTCTCCTCCTTTTTATTTTACATTTTAATGGCAATGCACGGTTCTTAGAGCCCCCGAGAGGGAGTTTCAAGCGATGAGGGCGAAGAGACATCTCTAGAATGTCTCGGAATCACCCTCATTGCTGGCGGAAATGACTGTTAATGCCATCACTGCCTTCCAGTACTCGGAGAGGGTATCTGGGTCTTCGGCCGAGTGCCTGCTTTTGTGGATCCCTCTCGCGGAGGTGCATCATTGACTACTGCCCCTGGCAGACCTAACCCCCTGAGGAGGAAATGGAGGAAGAGGAAGAGGATGAGATCGAAGGGGTCAGTGAGTCGGTCCCCAAGCGGAGATCGGCGAGAGCTGCGGGGTCGGTGGCCGAGGGGGGAGAGGCAGAAGATGAACAAAAGAGTCTGGTTCCCTTGGTTTTAACCGAGGTGGACTTTGATAGGATCAGGACCGGGTACCATATCCCGGACTCGGTCATTCTTCGCTTTCCCCTGCCAAGTGAGTTGCACGACCATCCTCCTGCTGGGATGGTCGTAATTTTTAAGGTTGCTTTACAATGCGGCTTGCGTCTGCCCCCAGAGCATCGCTCGAGATTGCTTTCTCGATTCTAGATTGCGCCTGGGCAGATAGTTCCGAACGGGTGGAAGAACTTGTTCGGATGCTCGATTTGGGGGCTGAGACAGAGCAGCCCCCACTGACTATCGATGAGTTCCTCCATTTGTATCAAGTACGGTCGAATCCACAACAGCCCGGCTAGTACTTTTTGTGTGCTTAACGGAACAAGGACGGACCTTTGATAACCGACCCTCCTACCTCTAACAAGCACTAGAGAGATAGATGGTTCTGGGCGTGTGGCCGCTGGGAGATTGCCGAGCCAGGACTCTTTGAACTTGCGTTCTTAAGGCGTTCTCCTAGCAGCAGGTGACTCGGGTCGCAATTTTCCTTTATCTCCTTACACATATGTATCTTTTGAGTATGACTGAATGCGTTTTGCGATATCCCTGGCGTAGGCCGAAACTCGGAGCCAGTGCCCTAACGCGGATCAAGGATCTGAAAGCGTTGGATCCGGAGGAGCGGTCTTGAAGACACTTTTCCAGCCGGAGCGTCTTCTTCTCGCGGGTTTGGACTCGGCCGTGACATGTAACTTCTGAATGTCTGGTTACGATTTCTTCAAAAATTACTTGACTCGTCCTGCTTTTCCTGATGCAGATATGGCTGAGGCAAGGCCTATTCTTTGTCCGGCTCCAAGATGAAGGCCCCTCCGCGGTCAGAGACTCAGTCCGAGTCTCGTCCTCCGAAGAGGCTGAAGACGGTCTCGAAGTCTAAGGGGCAAGCCGCACCGGGCTGTCCGACCGCGATCCCGATCGTAAAATCCCCGACTTGAAGGAAGGGGCAGAAGTGGCGGAGGTGTGGGTTCCCGAGTTTGGCGGCCCCTGAGCCAGGACCTGTGCAGAGCGGGTCCGGGATATAGAGGGAGGAGTTAGAGGGGAGAGTCCCAAGAGGGGAGATGACTCAACAGGAGGCGTTCTTCTAACGGGCTGTGTTGGACATGGTCCCTTGGGCGCTTTCCCAGAGGTTGACTCTCTCTCATGCTGCCAAGATTCTCCTCGAGGTTAAGACTCGGACTTCTCACTTGTCTTGCTGATCCCTTCAATTTCACTCTAACTTTGC